>OMLM01020469.1:10114-36907 GCA_900302695.1 Helostoma temminkii | reverse complement strand
ATCTGTTTATTACCTAAGTTATGCAGCTGAGGTGATGCAGTGCAGAAAAAAACTTCTGAGTGGATCCTGACTGAGCCCAGACGATAACAATTACAGCGCTAAGGAACATTCCTCAGCACTTTAAAATGGACTGACGTCCAGATGTTTCTACACCAATATCAATATTATTGTGTTGTATTTGACCTTTTATCCGTGCAGGGTTTGTGATATGATATCAGTTAAACCAAAAGGTAATCTGCAAAAATAAAATTAATCTGGCACATTACAGTTATGTTAAGTTTCTGTCATTTTCACCTCCCTGTCTCACTCTGTCTTGAAATGTGCTTCTCAGTTGGTCTGCAGGGACAAAACAAACAGGTTTACTAAAAGATGTGGAAACTCACCACTGTGCTATGTGAAATTTAGGAAGAGTAAAAGTGACCCTCAGAGTTGCTATCACTATGATTATTTATATCCAGTCAGAAACTGTGAGACTTACTGTTGGCTACGTGTGTCTGAATCATGATTTTATCTATTAGGTCCAAACGTCAAATGAACCATGACAGGTAATAAATAACAGGAGCAGGCTGACCAGGCAGACCAAAAAAAAAAAAAAAATCACATAGTGTGTTATAGGAACCCTGTCTCCTAAAAATTACATATTTATACAACTAAACTGCAAGCCTGATTACTGTCTGGTTTTCCCTGAGAGACGTAATTGCAACCAGATTACGTTGTCTGTGTTGACCATATGTTCACAATTAACGTAAATGACAAGTCGCAGATACGTTAATACTTAACATATCAATTAATAAGGGCAGTCCTCTATAATTATCAGATGAACAACTGACCTCTGATTTATTCCTTTTGCTGCTGTGAATGATGTCTACATGCTCTGGAATTACTACTGTACTTTTACATGTGATACTTACTGGTACTGCTGAAAATGTACTTTTACTTAAGTGGGATTTCAAATGTAGGACTTCTAATGGCATATTCAGTGCTAATAAATTGTTGTTTTCTATGTAAATTATGTGTCTTCCAACATGTGCACATGGAAACTTTAATGATATGTTCTTGTTACATGAGAAAGATGAGAAAGAAAAGTTTCCAACTTAAACATTTACATTAGCATAAACACTGGAAAGAGAAAGTTATTGGAATTTTTCTTCTTTAAAAAAATAACTAATGGACACAATATAAGCTGGTCTTTTTTATTTTATTATCTTATTTTGATGAGTTAATGGCTCAGAATACTCCTCAGGTTACACATAAATGTCCATCAAACATTAATTATTGGCTTAACAGTCTCCATCTTAAGTTTAATCATAAATCATATTTACAGATTTCTCAAAAAATACTTTGGAAAATTCATTGTTGATGCTCATGCAGTGGAGGAAAAACAACAAAACACAGTTGCATTAGTACAACTCTGACAGAAATGAGTATAAAGATAGAGTATTATTATTTTAATGTTGAAAAATGTTAGATTATGTAAATGCAGTGAAATCCTCTATGTCTAAACAAACTTAATATGTAACTCCACCACAAAAAAGTCCCAACACATCATTAACTCTGAATATTTAAAAATAGCACCAATAATATTTATTGGTGCTACGTCTGTCTAACCAACTGAATCCCTTGTGGCTTCTGTCTATTTGAGGTTACAGAACTCAGCAGCATCTCCATGAGAATAATCAAGACAAACTCCAGCATAGAGAGGCTGAGTGAATGTGGTCTGGACTCTGTGGAGAAGAGTCATGGTTTTAGAGACACTGTAGAAGGACAGAATCCCTGCTCTATGATCCAGGTACACTCCTACTCTGGAGGAAGGAGGACCAGGGACGGGAGTACTGACATTGTTGTACCAAAATAGGTAACTCTTTTTGTGACAATATAAAGCCCAAGAGTTTGTGTTGCCTTGAAATCTACATTCATTCCCACTCCCATTTCTGCTGATATTCTTATATGCTACTGCTACATAAACTCCCCTTCCACTCCACTCCACCTCCCAGTAACAACGTTCAGTCAGACTCTCTCTACTTAGGACCTGAAAACATGTTGTGAATCTGTCTGGATGATTAGAATAAGACTGCCGTTGTTTCATTAATGTTACCTTTCTGTTCCCATCAGATAATAACAGCCATGTGTGTGCTGTGTTTGGATCAAGTGTGATTTCACATGAATATTTAAAGAACTCAGCTCTGGTCTTTGGTTCTCTTTGTGGATTTGACAGTAAAACATCCACTTCAGTGACTTTCAGTGAGATGTTTGTCCATGTCTCTCTCAGAATGTCCTGTAGTTTGTCTCTGAGCTCTGACACAGCTGCTGTCACATCCTCAAAGTAGCTCAGGGGACGGATGTTGATGCTGGATGAGTGTGTAGATACACTGAGTGCTGACAGTGAGAGGTAGTTGTGTAAAAACTGGTTGTGATCCTCTGTGTGTGAGAGCTGCTCCAGCTCAGCATCTTTCCTCTTCAGCTCAGTGATCTCCTGCTGCAATTTCTCCTGAAGCTCTTTGACTTCACTCACTTCAGTTTCCTGCTGGGATCTGATCTGTTGCTTCACCTCAGATCTTCTTTTCTGGATGAGACGGATCAGCTCAGTGAAGATCTTCTCACTCTCCTCCACTGCTTTATCAGCAGAGCGACTGATGGCCTTCACCTCCTGTTGCAGAACCTTCACATCTTTCTCTCTGTCCTGGATTCTCTGCTGGATTTTCTGTCGACTCCCCTCCAGCTCTCTCTGTCTCTCAGTCCTCTCTGCTGCAGCTGAGACTGTGTCGTGGCCTTTATGTTCATCCACAGAGCAGAGGTAACAGATACACTGCTGATCAGTACGACAGAACATCTTCATCACCTCATCATGACGAGAGCAGATGTTCTCCTGCAGCTTCTTGGAGGGCTCCACCAGCTTGTGTTTTTTAAAAGTAGGTGATTCATAGTGAGGTTGGAGGT
Organism: Helostoma temminkii; assembly: GCA_900302695.1. Lineage (NCBI taxonomy): Eukaryota > Metazoa > Chordata > Actinopteri > Anabantiformes > Helostomatidae > Helostoma > Helostoma temminkii. Next base: position 33,970 of record OMLM01020469.1, on the reverse strand, counting down.
GTTTCTCACAGTAGGAGGCCATACAGACTAAACAGGATTTCAGAGCTTTCAGTTTTCTTCCAGTGCAGACATCACAGGCCACATCATCAGGTCCAGCATAGCAGTGATCAGCAGGAGCAGCTTGGAGTCCAGTCTTCTTCAGCTCCTCCACTAAAACTGCTAACATGGTGTTTTTTACCAGAACAGGCCTCGGTGTAAAGGTCTGTCTACACTGAGGGCAGCTGTGTCTTTTCTTTGCATTCTCTTCATCCCAGAAACTTTTAATACAGTTCATACAGTAGCTGTGTCCACAAGGAATAGCCACAGGATCCTTCAGTAGATCCAGACAGATCGAACAAGAGAAGGTTTCGCTGTCCAGTTGAACTCCTTTCTGCTCCATTTTTACGTGTCAGTTGAACTGTCTGAGTTTCACTTTCCTAATCTAGTTTAAGCTCTGATCTGAACAACATATGTTTCTGCAGTGAAGGGACCTGTCTGCTCTAACACTGTACCACATGTTGGCTACACCCATCCTCTATTTGTAGATCTAAAGGGGCGGGAACAAGGAAACAAATCAACAGTGTGACGCTTCCTGTGTTCAAGAGCTGAAAAGGAGGAGTTTAAGTTTTTAATCAAACAATCAATTGTGCAAAAGACAAAAGTAAAAAAAACAAACAACAACACAATTTATGTTGACGTGTCATTTCAACTCCTGTCTTTGCAGTAAATCAGTGTACTCTGAATGTAGTACTACATGAAATGATTGTGAAGCCACAGTCAGAGTAGTACTAAGACATATGTGTGTATTTAAGAATTACTCAGTAATACAGTCAAACTTAGTTTTTGTTTCTAATGACATCCTCCATTCTCTCTTTTTCACCTCCCTGTCTCACTCTGTCTTGAAATGTGCTTGTCTGTTTCTCTACAGCGACAAAACACACAGGTTTTCTAAAATATCTGAAAACTGCTTTGCCATGTGCCAGAAATAAAGAAAGAGTAAAAGTGACCCTCAGTGTTTATATTTATATAATTATGTAATAATTAAAATTAAAATAATTAAATTATATAATTTATATATTGAGACTTACTGTAGGATACATGTGTCTGAATCATGATTTCATCTGTGCATTCCAAACGTCATGACAGGTAATAAATAACAGGAACAGCTGAGCAGGTAGGAAACTGTGCAGTGGTAGTCCTTAAATACATTTTCAGCACTGTACTTTAGCACAGTTTGAGGTATTTGTCATGTATTTTGTCGCAGTTTAGGCTTGTTTAGAATAACATGAGAAATAAAACTCAGAGAAGAAGAAAGAAAGAAAGAAATCTTCCAACTTCTCTCTTCAATATTTCTTGTTTACTTCAGTTTACAGAATTCAGTTGCTCTGGTAAATCAACAGAACCAAAACCCATTGACTCAGTTCTGTATTCTGTGTTGATCTGATCAGCAGAGTCACATGACAGCCTTTTTTTCAGTGTGATGAATCAGCAGAACCACTGATGGCCTCCCCCACCAGTTGGATCACCCTCACATCTTTCTCTCTGTCCTGGATTCTCTGCTGGATGCTGACTCCCCTTGAGCTCTGTCTATCTCTGTCATTTAAAGCAGGAACTAAGAACATTGAATAACAAACCAACAACCATTTAAATATCTCCCCTACATCTGTGGTTAGCAGGATGAGGGCTCCCCTAGTGTTGATCGGCTTTCTGTTGTTAACCTGTTGTGATGCTCATTGTGCAGGGAGATGTGAAAATGTTGCTAAACCTATGACACCTTAAAAGAACATCGGCAAAGAGATTGAATCATAATAATATCACTGTGAGTCAGTTTGACCACAGAAGTCACTACTGATGCTGTGAGACAGACTGACCACATTAGTTTTCACTGATAAACACTGAAGTAAATTAAATAATCTGTGACTGTGATGACTGGACCTGAAAGAGACAGCCTCATTCTGGAGTTTAGGTGCAAGTAAATAAACAACACAAAACAAAACAACACAATCTATGGAGTCTGATGTCACAAAACATATTGATATCCAAACCTGGCAAAGTTATTCTTACTATTTTCATACTTTTTTACAAAATGGCATAACACTAAATTTGAGACTGTCAAAATATAAATCTATTGGGTGATCTCTGTGGTGTATCTAATTTTCACAAATTGTCCCTTAAATGATTACCTTAAATGAACTCAGCACTAGAGACACTGTAAAATGACAGAAAACCTGCATTGTGATCCAGGAAATCTACTCATTCATGATGGCCTCCTCCTCCTGTTGAAGAACCTTCACATCTTTCTCTCTGTCTGGGATTCTCTGCTGCCGCCAACATGTTTCACAGTGTGTTCAGGCTGATGTGCAATATTAGGTTTCCGCTATTGATATACATCAAGCCTCCTGTGTGCAACTTCACCTTAAAATCATCTGAGTGACCTACAGCACATCTCACTAGTGTTACTCCTCTCATATCAGGGCCACATATAGACAAACAACCATTCACACTCTCACCTACGGGCAATTTAGAGTTCCCAGTTAACCTAAGCATGTCTTTGGACTGTGGGAGGAAGCCAGAGTGCCCGGAGAGAACCCACGCAAACAGGGAGAACATGCAAACTCCACACAGAAAGACCCTGACCTGGGAATCGAACCCAGGACCTTCTTGCTGTGAGGCGACAGTGCTAACCACTGCACCACCGTGCCACCTTATGCAAATATTATAGCAATAATTTTATATTTAATAATTTTGATCTAACATTTGGCTAAGGCTCTTGCGTGAGCTCAGACTATATTCTGATTCTTTCCATGAGGCTTACATTAAGGTGTATTCTGCCACCTTCTGCCAGGTGCAATGTGCAACAAAGAACCTAGCAACAAACATATAAGTAAAGAAAATGAACATAAATTAATAATAAAAAATCTTTTTACAGGTGCCAAAGTTACACTCATCTTCCCACTTGTGGGGAGGTAACAAGAAACCATGTGGTCAGAGTGGGGCTCACTGTGTTTGAAAGCAGAGGGAGGGGTTTCAGGACTTTGATGCTTTCTAGCAGTAGGTTTTTTCCTGTAAAGGGACAGTGCAAGTTTAACCATTTCTTACCATCCAGCCATGATCTGTGGGTTTGTTTTCATTTGCATTACAGTAAATACTAGTTAATTATATTAAATAAATCTGTTAGCAGATGTGTGCATATATTAATGTAGTTACTCTCTGTGTACCAGGTGCTATAATATCCCGTGGGCACCATAAATGTTTGTGAACAGACGTATAATGAATGTACATATAGTAAAACACAGTGTTTACTATTTATTTAACCCTGATACATGCTGAACAAAAATCAGGTCACCAGTCTTGTCATAAACTCCACAGCCACAAGGAGGTGACCAAGCTCCACTAAGTCTTTATCACCATGAGGAAACATGTTGATGTCTTAAGGTTTCTGCTGAAAATAGCTGTTAAATTCCCTTTTACAGTTTCATACTCCAACTGTACAGATCCTATAAATCTGATCTGAATAGAGTTTGTTCAAACTCAAATGTGACTCAATGTAAAAGAAGTCTGACAATGGACAGTTAACGTTATGTGTCAGTACAACTAAACTTCAATACAGATATGCTTACATTTACAATAAACACACATTAAAATGTCCTATAAACTGCCAATAATAAGGACCTTGTCAAACCCTTAAAAATAACAAAACAACCAAAAGAGTCTAATCCAATTTGTTAGATTCTCAAAGTTTCAGAGACGACCATGATATCTATGCAACAGTGTGTGATAATATGGAGTTATCCAAATCATATGCAATCGTTTTTACCTGCTAAGATCCTATAGTTACTATCTTTTGACCTGGTCAGACAGATATTTCATATAATAATAGATGCAATAATAGATGTTGTTTTGAAAAAAACAAAACAAAAAAACAACTATTTAAGTGAAAACATAAAATACTGTAACTACAGTCAATTCATGAAATAAGTTCTGCATGAACTCACGTTTGTGTCTCCTGTGAGAAAGTCCTGCATGTTCGCCAAAAAACTGGACAAAGCAGCTTTGTCTGATGTTGTGGGAATGAGAATGGACTGGTTCAAAACAAACAAACAATGCAGCACGTCAGACCATAACTACCCTTCTCAAGCTGATTCTTAGAAAAGCTAATAACTACATTGATCCTGTGAAATTTTTAATGCTATATAGAAAATCAACCAATAACTATCGAAATAAAATCTAATAATATTGAAAATGAAACCGTGTGAACTCAGAGCATCATGATGATTAACATCCTTACTGATGCAGACTGAGGTTTTAAGAGGCCCACCGGTTTGACCTTGTGTTGTCAGAACCATTAAACGAGAAAGGAATCGTGGGACTTCTTCACTTGTAATTGAGTAAACAAACGTGACACTCACATGCGTGCACAAAAGATTCCCACAGAGGATTCTGCATCCAGCCTTGTTCTCTGGTCCTTTAATCAGCTCATCAGCACAAAGGACTGAATGGATGTATAGGACCCAGTAATTATATAGTTTCTTTCTCCCAGAATAGAGCAGCCTCTCCCTGTGACCTGTGAGCTCCGTGAGGCTTGGCATGCTCTCAGCTTGTCTACACTCAGAATGCTTGTCTACGCTTGTCTAAAAACGTCCGATATTAGTGAAAAGTAACTTGATAAATGATTGTGTCATATATTAAGTCAAATCTGATTTATTTTTAGACAAATATGTTTAGTTAATTCTGTGTTTTTGCAGTAAGTGGACAAGTCAAAACCTATACATGAAAACATAAAGCAGTTTCAGTTTGCTGTCATTTAAAATTACATCACACAAACCCATTAATTGTACATATCGAAAACACATTTTCCCACAAAAGGAACTTGCCGGGGTTTTTCTATCAATTATTCATGGGATGTAAGAAACCCCAGGGAGAGACAGAAGTAGAGCTTCTTCAAACCTGCTGAGCTGAAGCGAACTGACATGCGAAAGAAAACTCTACTTTGTAATTACATTGACAACTACAGCTTTCCCCCATTAGGAGTCCACTGACTCTTTCCTGTGAAAGTGAAACCATGTAGCTTGTGTCTCATTCCCTCTGCTGTGATCAGTTATTCAGCTGTGGAAATGTAGATTACTGAGGAATGAGCAAACTAGAGTTTGGGTCCATTTTAAGTAATAAAGCTTCTGGTAGAGGTCTGAGTAACATCCATCTACACACTCATTTTCCACTTTTCCGGAATCATAAAGTGGTGGCAGCATGTGTAGGTCCAGCCATCTCTCTGTCAAACAACAGGTCTTCTGGTGGGATCCTGAGTCAGTCCCACTCAACAACACCATCTCTCCTCAGACCTTCAAGATAAGATATGGAGCAACATCGTCTGTTCTCTGTAATTCACTTAATCCAAGGCAAGATGTAGCATTTATGGTTGAAACACATGTGCAGGCAGTGAGAAAAGAACCATCATACTAATGCACAGCAACAAGAAGGAAAATAAATGAACCAAAGCACACAGAATGTTCTGTCTTACTGTTCTGGCTGAGACACAGTTTTGTTCTGTCCTTAATTTGTTTTTTTACATAGTTAAATGCTTTCTCTATTGGTCCATTTACTGTTGTTACTTCCTACTTTGTTGTGCTGTTACTTACTAATACTACGTTTATGTATTTATGGCAAGGATTTGTGGCCGTGTTTTAAATTTTAAAATCAGTTATTATTCAGCAAGGCTATAGTTCTGATACATATGTTAGCAGGAGGAAAACTAGTCTTTCTCCTACTCGAAAGTCTACAGATGGGAACAGAAGGGGAAAAGCACAACCTGATCGGTGGATTTAACTTTTTCAGAAGCATCTGCTGTCAAAAATATATGCTTCTGAGACGCTCTGCGGCACGCACAGAGGTAACAGAACGATAGACTAGAGTGGTACCAGTCTGCTCCAGCTGCCACGTGCTTCTGCCAGGCCTGTAGGGGTAAGTAAGAAGCAGGAGAGCCCTCTGCCCGACGAGAGGATAAGGGGCATGGAACATAGTATTTCAATAGCTGAAGCGACAGGTTGCATTAGTGAACAGTTGTCCGAGTTGGGAGGTGCATCAAAGCAACCTGGAGACAAATGAGCAATGTGAAGACATTCTGGGCAGGCAGGGGTTACAGGAAGGTGAGCACAAGATGGCGACAGACAAGATGGTGGTGTACAGAAGAATCAACATCAACTACATAGGGGTTACGGTAGGAAATCAAACTCAGCACAGAAAGGTAAGTGACAATTGTTTGCATGAAATCACTCATATGTGCTGGCAAAGCAAGGGCATCAAACAAAGTTCTCTACAAAACTCAAAGGAAAATCCTCTTCTCAAAAAAAAATCCATCAATGCCTCCTCCAAAAATGTCCAACTGAAATCCTTTTCAAACAAAAGCCTCCTCCACAATAAAGCTCATCTGAAAATCCAATTTCTTGGTTTTAGTACAGAATAAATCCTCTTAAATTCAATCCAAAACAATCCACTAATATCCTCTGCTTAAAATCCAGTCTGAATCACAATCCTTACTCAGAATCATGGGTATCCAGGGAGTCAGGGATCCACAAGAGCAAATAATAATAGGATAGTGACTCGCAGAGCTGAGAGCAATTCAGGGCTGAAGTCAGAAACAGACAGATTACGGGAACAACCAGAGGAACAAGGAAACAATCTGGCACTGAGACATGGTAGGCAGGTCTCTTAAATAGCCCCTTTCACAGGTGTAACTACGCATGCCAAATGGCATCACATTTACATTTAGTCATTTGTCAGAAGGTAAAATTCTATGAGTGAAGCCAGGAAGACAGACCAACTAGACAAGAAGCTACCAAATAAAAGCTGTTCAGAATAAAAGTAAACACAGAATAATGAGATATTTACAGAAAGCAGGGGGGTCAGGGACTGGAGACAGGAGACAGGTTCAGGTCGGGCACAATCAGGAGATCTGGCAGGAAAACAAATGGCTACAGAGCCACACAATTAGCAGTGTGGATGCAGAGCACTGGGTTCAGTGTGTGTGTGTGTGTGTGTGTGTGGGAGGGTGTGTGTCAGGAGAGGAGAGCAGGTGTGTGGTCAGAAAAGTGAGGAACTGTGGCCCGGTGGGTGAGAGGGTTTGACTGAAGAGTAAAGAATAGAAACTGAAATAACATAAAAACACTGACTGTGACAAAAGCAGACAGTGGAATCTTAAGTAACTGATGGATGAACATGTTCATGTCGTCGTACCAAAATGTAAAATGTGACTCTGCCTCTGTGCACACGATAGTTAGTTGGCTTAGTTTGTTCCAGTATTAGTTTTTGATGATTTTACTGAGATATCATTAATCCAGTGTTTAGAGAGTCCTCGTCCTTGTGTAACATGAAAATAAAAAACACTGAAAACTCATTGAGCCAACTCATTTTCTCTGACACATTGTTTTACCTTTTCAGCTCATCATTTCTGACAGCTGTAGTTTCTTGTTCATTTCTGCTGTCAAGATGTTAGATCCCATTCTGATCAATTGAATTCAAATTTATTTATTCATATTCTGCCACTTTTTTCTCAATCTGCTTAGCAATGCTTCTAATACTGGTAAGACATTTTAAGAAAACTGATAGGAAAGGGATAAAAAGTTCCCTTTTCTGGAGTTTACTGTAATTTTGTCACTGATTTTGTTTATCTGCTGACGTCTGTGCAATCTGTGCACATGAATGTCATCATGGTTTTCTCACAGCATGTTCCTGATTGAAATTGTTTCAGTGAATTTTTCTGTAAATGGGTGACAAGTTGAATTTTAATGGGTCACAGAGAACATTTGTAACTAAAGACTAATTTAGATTTTTCAGTCAGTTGATTGTGATGTTTGTTCTCTTTTGCTTTAATGTGTATTCATGTCGTCTACCGCAGCTCCAGAAAGCACTTTGGCATTAGCATTCATAAATGAATTTTATGTGTGTAGCTAGAAGTAAAAATTCCAATAAATAGAAAATAACTGCATCGAAGAAAAAAATATTTTTGCTTAAGCATTAATCAAACATCAGCTGCATTAAAATTTCACAAGTGAAAAGTGTGTTTGAATTATAAAACAAAGGCACTTTCATAAACTTCACAGGGCACATCTTTCCACAGAGAACAGAATATCCTTTATTTCTGAGAGCTTCCTGCCAGGAGATACTAATTCGCTGTCAGACAGCTCTGAAGGAGCGTCCATAATCAGAGAAAAAAGATTCTTTCGTGTGTGACAGCGACAGTGAGTGGTGATGTTATCCTGAGGGTGTCTGCCAGGCTGGTGTGTGTATCTGTAAATGTGTGTGTGATCTGAAGACATCTTGACTCTAACGCAGAGTGACACGAGAATCCAGCAAGCCTCACTGCGTTTACAACATGGATTTCACATGTAGCACTGAAACCCATGATAGCAGATTTCTTTTGAGCGTTTTTTGCTTTTTTGTTAGTTCAGAAGATAAATAAAGCTCCTGTGTTCAGTGTTAAAGGCAAAGCTAGTGACAGAGGTAATAAGCACAGCATATACACTATGTTGGTAACAGTAAAATTATGATTATCAATGCCTACAAAGCTCGCTAATAAACACATTGTATCTCAGTTGTTCAGCTCTTACAAAAAATGTATAACCATATAACCACCTAAAAGTATAACCATGAATATCTCTACTGACACTTGTGCTTATTTAATGTCATTGTGAGTTAGCCATGCTAATAAAGACACAGAAGAACTGGGCCAATGGATTTGATATTGTTATACTGGGACAACTGCTGCCTTTAAGGGGAGGAAATAAACCACACAATAAGGCAGCCAACAGCTATTGGTCGACCCGGGGTGCAACTTCTGCCTTCAACTCTCTGATTTTTTCTCAAAAACCCCAAATCTTTGTTAAAATATGTGTCACATTTCTACTCAGTGTCTCTTGACACTGACTGACTTCATCAGTAAATCAGTGGAGCCATCTATAGGTCATGTGTAACAAAGGTGTCCTGTTATGTGTATAATAGCACCTGAAATTACCATCAAACCCAGGAAGACCAAATTACTAAGATCTTAAATTCATACTAATGTCACTTAATAGATATTAATGTATCATGTACCTTGTACCTTAGAACGTTGCCCTAACTAGTGGGCAAGGCACCAAAAGGTTAACTCACTCTAAATACTAGCAGCCAGATGAAGGAACCGTTTACAGCTGCAATGATCATTGCTTCTGGCTCCCGATGTTCACTGCCAATAAATGGATGATTGTTGCTTCTCTGAAAATGCCACTGCACATTCCCTGGATGTGCCCATTGAGTTGTCCTTGAACAAATTAGGCTGCGCTGACCCCTGTAAATGAGTTCTTAAATACCTCTCAGTTCTGGGTCAGGTTAACCTTAAGTCTAACACACTAGTTGGCCACAAATGTTTACAATGTTGTATCCACTCCTACCTTTAACTATAACAGGAGGAATTTGAAACAATCTGTCTCCATGATATTTGAGTTACAAGGCAAGCATAAAGCTAAGTCAAGGAGAAAAACACAAAGCCAAACGCTCTCACAAGAAGTGTGTGAAGTGCAAGAAAGCATTTTTTTGTGTGTGTGTGTGTGTAAGTGTAAGTGCATTTTTATTAATGTATTTAAATGCATAGAACATTATGGAAAATTTCTGCTTTCTGTAGTTTTTTTTAATAACTATCACCAGACGAATCAAGACCACTTCACACATCCACCAGGAAGTCCACAGTTAACAGCACTTGTTTTTTTATGTATTTTTATTCAAGTACACATGACATTTGGCTGATGTGTAAAACCTGAGATATTCATAGAAGTAAAACACAGTACAGTCCAATAAAAACAAATTTCATAAATAAATAATAGTAAACCTGAATCATGTGACTTAAATGTTAATCATGCTCAAAGCAAATGAAAACCTCACATCTGTTAGGAGCGATGAGGAGCCTAATGTTAGTACAGAAATAAAACAATTCCATTGTGCATTCTACCTGTGTTTTAAACAGTTTTTACACATGTGCTGTTGGTTCACCATGTTCCTCAGCAATGGTTTAATGCTTCCTGACTGGAGAGTCGGCTCCAATTTAACAGCAAGTCAAACTGTCAAACTGAAACAGTCTTGTCTTTTCTCTCTATAATCCTTTGACCTTATTTCAAAGTTCACTGAATACAGGTGAGATATAACAGTCAAGTGGCTCAGAAAGTGCTGTCATTCATCTCATTTCACAGCTCTACAAAAACATACATCATCCAAATCCAAAGGTCTCCGAGGCGGCTGAACCTTTTAGCTTGATCATTTAAAATTCTGTTCAAGCTGCAGAAGACTGACAGAGATCTTTGAAGAAAAGGGTGTGATGTGCCCATTTGCTGACAGGGTGAAGGTCAACAAATGGGCTCAAAAGCGCAGGAAATAAATTTGACTTTCATTTGAATCGATTTGTCTGAACTTCCTCCAAGGTGTTGAGGTAGAGTGTTGGCTCGGATGATTGACAGCAGCTTGATAGTTGCAGGTTTGGCCGCAGTCTCAAACACACGTCTTGGCTGAAGCAGAGTGACAGCTCACCCTGCCGACCCCTCTGGTTGTAACCGTAATGACGTGCTCTGTCGGTGACCCCTAAACTTCAGAGACGTCAAACCTCCATCGGCCACCAACTGCCCACGCCGGGCTGGCAGTCTTATCAACCATTCACCCTTCCTTTATACACACAAACACACACATAAACACACACCATCACGTCCCCTCAAAGCCTTTCCAGACGTAATCTCACCTCATTCAAGTGACACGTAGAGGACACATGAGAGAAAATAAATCAAGAAAAATACTTACGAGTGTTTGACTATAGCCATCAACAAATCTAAATTTCAGGACAGAAATCATGTTTTGGACATAGGGGCAAGTAGGACTGGGCTCATTCTGAGTAGATGGATAGATGAGGACCTGACATGTCATTTGTGTTCAGGTGTAGCTTCAATTTGACACGTCCTTTCAGGTTGTAAACCAAGTCTGGCTTAAAGGCAATACACCTGTGTCTAGCAGCAGCCAACAATAGTAAGTAAAAGGAAGAAACAGGGCAGGATTTGTTTGTCTATAAGGGTTAAAAAAGACAGAGAACCAAATACGTTAAGTACAAAAGGGAGGTTCTAAAGCAGATAGTGAAAAAATGGGAAAAGATGGGTGTAAAGTTTGTTACTTAGTAGGGAAATTTACTTGTAGATAGACATAAATTCACACCAACTAATACTGTAATTCAGTATTTGGTGATAGTGCACATAAGTTGTTTGCCATCCGTCAAACAAAAGACAGAAGACAGCAATGAAAGGCATGGCTGACAGTAGTGGAGCTATGGCTGTGAAGAATAAGAAAAGTGTGTGACTGGGCCAAAGACAAGTGCAGAACTAATCATAAGGGTGAAAAAGGCCAGGGGTAGTAAGGGTTGTCAGAGGTGTGACTATTACATCTACTCACACCTTCCCCTTCTATTGTTTACCTGAAGACTGAGAAAGGTAGTATACAACAGATCTGTCACTTTTTTTTATGAATTTTCATTCATGTACTCATAACATTTGGTTGAAGTGGAAAAGCTGAGCAATAAAAACAGACTTAACAAAAACATTATGACAAACCTGAAGCGTGTGACCCAAACATGTGGATTATGACTGTTACTTTGATGTAATGGACTTCACTAGATCAAAAGGTGTTTCAAAACATTTCATTTCAGACTTGGCCCTGGCAGACACTCAATTTTAAAACACTTGGATTGTATGTAAGTTTGCTATCATACAAAACTCCTGGCTGTGATAAACCAACACTTTGGTTAGAGAAAGACTGGGTTTTGGTTAACAATAAAAAAACACAATGTGCCTGCAGTCACTGTCACATTTGACTTTATTAACAAGACTGTCAAGTGACACTAGTCATGTTATGAATGTCATGAGAAGTTAAGGAAACTTTTATGCAAACGCAATTGTTACTAACCCTAACCATGTTTATTTAGTGCCTAAACTTAACCCTAATCTTTATGCCTTATTTCAACCAAATCACTTTGTTTGCTCAGCTGTTGTCCAGCGTTTTTGGCAGTTTAGGGTGAAAATAAATGTTATTTATATATATATGTGTCTGTTGCTGATAGAAAACAAATTGCAAATGATCTTTAAATGACAATAAGATTGAAAATGCTGCAGGGCCTTTGAGCTTGTGCAGACTTTAAGTGCAGACAGTTAACGTCTGTGAGTCAAGACCCTGATATGACTCCAGCTCTCTTTACAGTGAGTTTAAGTGACTGATGAACAGATGTTTGTCGCTAACAGATTGAACAAGCAGATGGCTGAAGGCTTTTGACTCCTCAAGCTCACTGACTTGTTTCTCACCAACTGCTCATTAAAAAATGAAAAGAGAGATTAGAGTGAATGCAGGATGGTATTCAAACAGATACTGGAATTCCAGGTGTAGACAGCTATTTGTGCCTCTGATTAGCTCTGTCACAGCAACAGCAGCTGTAGTAAACTAAAACTGTTAGCACTCATTGAGCTACTAGAACTTTCCTCCTCCAAATTCTATTGTATTTTATGCATTTATTTTGTTTATTTGATAATATAGTTGGTTCATGTTTATAGAACTCTAAGGGTAGGGAGCTGTGGGTTTGTCCCATGTTGACATGGAACAATGTTTCCGCTCCTTTAAATACGGTTATCAGTTCAGTGCTTTCTTTCCCAGGCATTTTAGACAGTTAGCACAAATGTAGCCAGGTGGGAGACAATTATGCAGTTTTTGTGTGCCCTGCCAGGGGGTGCTGCCCCCTTGGGGATACCGTTTTGGGTGCAGGTGACGCTGGGGAATACTTGGGGTGCCCTCAGACAAGAGGTTGTGGTGTTTTCACTTCAGCGCTGACGCATGTGTTATTCCCTGTGGAATATGCTGTAAAATAGGGCTGCAGCACAAGAAATTTTGGTTTAAAATACATTTAAGAGAGTTGCATGCAGATATACACATGTATCTTTGATGTTAGTGTCTAATATTACTGTATTTGTTGAATGTTAACTGATATGTTGAGAAAGGCCTAGAGCATCACCCATCTGTGTTGAGTTAATGTGTGCTACCCATAAATAATAAAAGCATCTTGTTTAACATTAAACTATAGATAAGTAGTACATTATCTGCTTAATTTGATATGTATATGTAGACAGTAGACAGTAGACAGTATGTAACTTTCATTGTTGTGCCATGTTTTAGTGTCTAGTGTTATGTGGATGAAAACCCATCTGAAGTCAGCCCATTCAGCTTTGAATTCAATAATTTCTAGACTAAATCATTTATTTAAGTAGAACATTAACTACTACTACTATAAATGACAATAAAACCTAACGTGAATTATATATTTCAGTTCAAATGCAGAACTGAATTAACTGTCATAACCATTGAATTTAGTGATTTGGAACAGCAGTTCAGAGACTGTGTCGCCACAGAACTCATAAGTCTCAGTTTCAGTCCCAGTTTGTGTTTTTTTTTTATAATTTCCTCTCCTTTACTATGATTTATGTATTCAAGGGTTAGAATCACTGCCTCCCACTCTATTGTTAAACTGTGGTAAAGAATCAGTTTCTGCCTCTGTAGGGTTGTGGTTTCCTTGCACAGCAACCAGCAATGTGAAGCTGAGAGCTCATGGTGATCGCCCTAACATGGACCCCTCACCCAGCCCACGGTCTCCCTCCCAATTAGTGCCTTTGCCTCAAGTCCTTCTGTCACCTCCAATCAAGGCAGCCCGTCTACTCAGAGATGACTGAACATGCAGCTCACCACCTCCAGGCTGAGCAGCTCCTGAGGATGAAGCTTACATGGAGGAAGAAGAAAAAGGAGCCATGAAGATGCTCTAAGTCTTCATATCATGTTTTCTTTCTGTTCTACTGGGTTCAGCCAAACAGTTTGACTCTGACTGTAAAATGAAAACTGCAAATTGAGCTATTTTCTTTAGGACACTAGCATTTTGCTCATGTTACATGTTCTTCTTCTTCTTATTGTTAAGGTAAACTTAACCACCTTACATATTAGACACTAATTTTCTTAGCTTTCTAATCTGGTACAATGCTTCTCTTCTCATTATATTAGATAAATGTAACTGTTTTAGAGTTCTTCTTTTTTCCTCATAGATCCTACGACACATCTGTTACATATTTAGATGTGCAGAGAATAACGAAAGCAACTAATCTTTATCCATCATTTCTGAGTACACACCACTTAAAGACCTGGACCTGTGTGACGCTTCATGACTAAAAATCAGTATTTGTTGGTTTAAATTAGCTTAAATGCTGAAAAGAGGAATTGTTATTATTAATTTATGATCAGTTTGTTAGCTTGCAGTGTTCCTGAATATACCAAACCAACTTACTCCAGCAATAATAAAAAGAATCATGATGCAGTAAAGTACTTGAATCAGAAACAAATGGCTAATATCTGGTATTGAATAGCTTTTATATGTTTTAAATAAAACTATTCACTAGCTGTCATGAAACAAAGCTCAGTTTTTCAAGGTTGAAATGTCCAGTTAACATTTCAGATTAACTGACCAGTTGCTTTGTACAATAAAATGCATCTTATTAAAATTGAATTCTTATCTACAGCCTTAATCTACAAATCAAATTTATAACATAAAAGTTATGCATAGAAAGATGTGAAATAAAAGGCTGAATTAATATTTTATAAAAATAATCTTTCTATAAGCTGGAGGTTTAACTTTGCGTGGGACTGAAACATCCTGTCACCTGTCAGGAAGTAGGTTTGACTTATTAAAGGACAAACGTGATCAAAATGTTTACAAAGATCGCCTTTATCAATCATCTGCAAGACATTCATGTTGTCTCAATACAAATACATGTGTTCAAAAACCCAGCATCATGTCAGTCAACATTAAATATGAAATCACTTCAGCACTATGTGTCTTGAATTTCTACAGTGGCACAGACATCTTATGATACATCGAATAACGTGGTGACATCCTGTTTGGTGACAACATATTTGGTGACACTTGTCTTAAGGTATACAAATATCTAATTTACAACTGTAGCAGTCCTTTTCTTTTAATTACAAAAATAAACATATTTGTCATAAATGAATTAATTTATGAAAAAACACCCAGTTGTTTGTTATAGGCCAAACGGTTTATTGAGAAAATAATAAGCAGAATTTTATTGAAAATAGTTGGTTGCAATTACACCAGTAACTGCAACTAAAATGCTAAAGTAAACAACTTAATTGGTTATTTAGACTAGAAGCTTTGTAGATTGTAGATGTAGATTTTTACTCATTATCTTTATGGTACTGTGACACAACATTTGCATTAGGAAATATTATACCTTAAAAGCTACTTATAGGGAGTATTTGCTTATAAGTGGGAACTTTCTCAGCCAATCACACACAGCTTCTGTGGCTCCTGTTTTCTTTTTCACACAATCTCCAATTCTATCCAATTCTCCAATCCTTTCCTTTGTATGTCTTTTGATGGCCACTACATAAAATCTAACTGCTGCCCAATTTCTTTATTTTTGTCTCCCAAATTCATCAACCAGACCAACAATACTTTTATTCATTAAGTTTTATTGCTTAAGACTTCACAGATTTGAGTAACACCTACTGTAAGGCACAATGTGGTCTGGCTCCTGGTTACAGTACCACAGAGTACTGTTAGGTTTTCTATTGGTTTGAACTGTTTCATTTAAAATTTAGAAACTAGGAAATTCAAACAAATCAATGGCAGTGAACCCTTCAGTGCTTTGTTCACCAAAAACAGGAGTAATTAACTCATACTGAACAATAAACTGTTTGTTTTCCAGCAGGTCACTGTAGAATTGTTTTCTTATTCTGTATGCCTTAAGTAAAGTGTCACCATATGTTTTATCTTGTGGCAATAATTAAATACAACATGTAGAAAATATAACAATTAGCAAAAAAGCAAGTTTTTCCTTTTCTTTCTTGTCACATATTGAGAAAATTTACAGTTGATTCTACCAGAAAATGACCCGTTGATCTCCCTCAAAAAACCAAGAGCAACAAAAAAAGCAAACACTGACAATATCATGCAATTAAAGAATCAGTAAGTATTCCCATTCTTCATCACATTATTATTATTTTCTTTTAGTTTTCTGTATCTGCCTGGCACCTGCTTTAACTGTGACGCCAGCAGATGTCTGTACAGTCACTGGAAGTGTAACAATAACCAAGAGTGAGAAGCGACATCACTGTAATTCAGTTGGTTTTCTTCAAGTTGCTCTCTAACATTAGTGATTTACTATCCTTTACAATATTGTAATACATCTGACTGTGATTAGAAAACATGGTGGCACCAAGAAAAAATAATTCAATTATACTGTGATGCTTGAAGCTTTAACTTCAATAAAATTTCTCATTCCCAAATGCAAATTAACTCATCACACCTTTTGCATATTGTGAACTTGTGAACTGGATCCTGTTTGCAAAACAGTATCACTGTGATGTAACAAAATCCGGTCGATCGTCATTTGTTCAGATTACACAAATCCTTGAGGGCAACGTGGTATTTTCCTTGTGCGGTGGTGCAGAAGAGATTTTTGCACAGAGATCACTGATGTGGATCAAAATGTCCACATTAATATGGGGACTGGACGGAATAATGGGTGGGTTCAAGTGAACAACTGTGCAAATCTTTAGGACTTTAAGTTGACTTTTTTCACTTTTGTGCGTGTGGTGTCTCAAACAACTAGAACATGTGCTGTACATCATTCTGCACACACTAGTGCAGTGTGTGCTCCCTCACTGATGGTTGTGCCACCACCTTAACAAAAGTTGCTTATGGACACACGGCCCTAAGTTTTAACAACAGCAGTCCAATATATGAGTTCTACATTAAAATGAAGCAGTTCGTCAGACAGTTTGGTTTTAACTTGGTACAAAAACAATGGTGGTTTACATAAAACCCAGACAACCAGGGTTCATGTGCTAATCTGGGTCAAAATGCCTTTATGAATCATTCTTTTTAACAATATGGAGAAATATCAAAAGTAAAAAGTTGTCAGCCTTCCTGCATCAATGCTTTTAAGCTGAAATTAAATCACTGGGAAACAATGGTCTGGACGGCAGCTACACCATAAAAACAGAAGGGTTCAGAATGTTTCTGTAATGCCAAAGAGTTTAAATGCACAAAGGATTTTCCAGTGGTTTCACTTAGAAACTTCTATGTATTTTGTAAATATATCCAAATGCAGAGTTTGATGTCTGTAACACACTTTAAAAATGGGAGCTGTGGGTGTGGCTCACCACTTCATGAGATCATTTTGAATCAATTCAAAGAATATTTGTCATTACAAGACTTGAGGTCTCTACAGAACCACCCAGACTGTTAGCAGGTAGAGGTGCCAAAGCAGAGGACTGGCACTGTAAAAACATATGCTGCCATCAGTGGATATTTCTGTAGGACAATGCCAGGTGTCATTCTGCATCTGCTACAACAGCTTCATAGACAGTCCAGACCAGTCTGAGCAGATCTGTAAAAAAGACTGTTTTGATTGCATTTTCTGGAAATGAGGTTTTTCAAACTTCTCAGTAAATTGTCTGCTTCTGCTGTTTGGTACAGAAAAACTGTTTGAATGAAGAAAAATAAAACAGCTGATTCACCTGACTGATTTGTCTCAATAACTGTTACAACAAAATATGCTTCTTGTTCACGCGCTCCGGAACAACACACTGATCTAACTTCACTTTTGACAGACCAACATTATTTATGTGCTTATCAAATACATGTGAACATTTAAAAAATCTTTTACACTACAACGATGAAGGTTAGGTTACAGTTAGGAAACGTCAAAAGGAAACGGAACGTTAACTGAAGGTATCCTCCACATTTTGTCTACTACCTTCTATCTTCTAGCCACCCAGCCTCCTCTTTCTGCATATTCTTCCTTCCTTGCTCCTGATGCTCAAAATTCAAATGTACATTGTAATACAGGTTTCTCTCTGGAATGTCGATTTATGATTTTGGGGCATTTGCGAATGACTGTTGCCTTTTTTTAGCAAAAAAAAACACTGACCAGTTTAGTTACACAGAAGATTTTTCCTGTTGGAACTAATGTTAAATAAACTGTTATTTGTTCTTTACATTTTTCAATTCCACCACACATTGTCACAATAATAATAATAATAATAATAATAATAATAATAATAAAAATAAAAGATACGTTATTAACCCCCTTGGGGAATTGTTGTGGGCAGGCAGCTTCCTTGAAGTGCCAAGGGTCCGAGGTTCAGTGTCTTGTCCAGGGACACGTCAACATGTGTCCTGGAATCAAGAGGAACCACGAGTTGAACCACCAACCTTTGGGTTCATGGACGACTGCTGTACTGTACCAACATTACAACACTACAATACCTAAATTGCAGCGTGACAGCTACACTGTGGGTGTAGGGTCGATAGCTGCCGTTTAAACACTGAGTCTTACACCAGGCTTCAATCTGAAATAAAAATCACGTATGAAAATCACGTTTTTTTAAAGAACCTTATTCCTGTCCTAGGTGTGTAATGACATATGTATAGATGCAGTAATCTCATATCATTTTAAAGACAAAAAGCCTCTCTTTATTGCAACTTGTGTCCAATATAAAGACTATATCTGTCAGCCTCGAAGAGAAGAATGGCATCATTTATGTTTTTATAAATACTGAATATATATACATACATAAACCAAAGTACGTACATTTCATATCTTACCCAAGTGCACAAGTCCAGTAAACATTAAGTTGCAGATTGTCTACACGGCCCGTCCTTTCTCAGCTGACACACCTAACAACATGAAATACTGAACAAACAGATCTTTGTTGGCAGCTACTAAAGCACACCCACAGGGACCAGATCAGAACTGAGTCAGATCCAACTAAGGTACATTTTGACTTGTAAAGCTAAACTGTCAAACACATTGCAGGTCCCGCCCATGTGGTACTTCACTTCAAGTTATGTGTAAATCTGTCGAACCTGGACATTGAATTTGTTTTTGATTTTTGATTCCCAGGATCTCCAGCTCCTCACAGCACTGTGGTCTCTGACTGCAGGATGGACTGGGTCCGGGAGTTGCGGTGGAACTGGATCATGTGCTCCGAACCGTTCCTGGAGTTGAAGGTGCCGTTGAAGTGGTGACCTCGGTTCAGACGACAGTTGAGACATACGCTCCTCCACTTTCTCTTTAGCTCACCTTGGACCTGCAAAGATCGGCAAATATATTTTAACTTTGGTTTAAAAAAACATGAATATTCAAGTATTATAAATGTATGTATGATGTAATTATATTTAAAAAGTATGTTGTTGGAGAGAGCTTGTATTAAACTTACCTCACTATTCAGGAAACAGTACAAAATGGCCACCACCAGACCCTGAAGAAAACATTTTTAGAAGTAGCATCAGGTTAAATTCCATATTCAAATGTACAACATGAAGATCAACACAAGTTTTTTCTTAAATTTGTTCTTAAGAAAAGTCCACATCTACATCTGATTGATGACGTGTTCTTAAACCCCAGATGTGCTTGTACCTTTGTGCCTAAACTGATGAACCCCATCATCCTTCTAAGTTGGAAGTGCGCTATAGTTGTTCCTATCTAATAAATGAACACCAGTCTGCAGCGCCGTGTGCACAATAGTGGTAGCTTCTCTGCTAAAGTCATCTGAGCTGAGTGAGTCAGCTGTCTGATACCATGTAAAATGTAAAATAATGGCATTAATGATTTAAAATGTTATTACTGATAAAAGCATTAATGTAATCTTATAAATGTAAAAGATATTTAGCACAAACATGTCGGTACTGATGTGGAGTAAGGTGCATTTTAATAAAGTAATAATCTGCTAAAGAACGTTTGTGGTGAGGCCCATTTACAATAATAGTACAACTAATAACAATTGTAATAAAAGAAAGGCTGAAGCGTTAAATAGTTTCTCACCTGAAATGATCCAAGAGCCAGGTCAAAAATTATTTTATAATTTTCTGCAATGGATTCACCAAAAGCCACGAAGACCACATAATGGATCCCGAACAGTGGGATTAGCAGGAGAGTGGATTTAGCCAGCCTCCTAGAATAAAACACAAATGATTTCTGTCTCACATATATGAATATATACATACATATATAAACTCATTGTTGATGTAATGTAAATGGTCAGTTTGCTTGGTGAAACTAGTTTGGTTGTATCTGCAGTAGTTACATGACATGTCCCTGAAACAAACTGGGATGTACAGATCCTCAAAGGGTCCAGGATTTGGGACCCAGATGGTCACCTTCAACCAAATCTGACAGCATGGCCAAATTAATTCATCATTTCCCCTGAGATCCTTAAACCAGCCTTAAACTCCTCAGTCAGTAAGACAATAATGAAGATAACTGCTCCTTGATTTTCAGCTGTGATGTTACTGATCATCTTTTTCACTCTGTAAACGCTGTGTTTATACCCCGAGCCTGTTTCTCTAGCTCCCAGCCACTTTGTTCTACACGTCCCTCTGTTTGTTGTTGGGCTGTAATCTAGGCAACCAGAGTCCTGTTTCTGTCCGAGGCTTTTTTGTATCTGCCAGTTTTTCATCTTTCAGGTTTTGGATCTTCAGCCTAGAGTTGCTGCTCCTTTGTTTGTTCCCTTGAACTCTAGTCTCTGTTAAATTGCCTGCCAGCCTGGTTCCAGTCTCTGCCTGTCTCGTGACTCCTCCTCATCCCCTTCTGGAGTTCTGTTGAACTGTGAGTAAGCCTGTTTGCTTTAAACAACTGTCATCGTTTCACTGTCCCTCCTTGTCTCACAGTCTGTCTGCGTCTCCATGCCTGGTGTTCAAATACACAAACGTAACAGGACTAAACCTGGGTCTTTTGGGGCTTCTTGGCAGTTGGTTCCGTTCCCTGGTTGGTAATCCAGTCTTGACATTATCACACTGCACCAAATGGCTCTAAGCACCATGAATATTCTATTTTTCCTTCACTTCGTGGTTCACACTTTCTGTTTGAGTCTAAAATCGTGCTTCTGTAGTTATTATCATGATAATCAGAGCTCATAATGTTTTTTGAATAAATCTATATATTTCACCTCCTTGGAGGAAGAATATCACTCTATCCAGCCAAACAAGTCAGATCATCTTCGTTTTTCTGCCATTCAGTGTTGAAACTGCACAAACTAGAAAACTGTGTATTTTAAACAGTGTAGAATTTGCTACATAAAAGTAGCATCTGGTTCAGATCGGATGTGATGTTACCTACAGACTGTGGAACAGAAACAGCAGTGGGAAAAGGTGGAGCTGATTTTAACAACCTGATGTAGTGACAGAGGTTTACTTGAGTAAATATATGTGAATACATGTACTTTTTCACATTTTCACTAACCCAAACCATGTTTATTTAGTGCCTAGACCTGACCCAGAATAAATTTGTTAGTTTTGGTCTAAGATTAAAATACCTTCAGGTGGCATCTGGTGCCAAAGAGACTGCAGGGAAGAGGCCCATATTCGTACAATCCCATTTTCTAATGATTATGTTCCTATACAACTAAACTGTAATCCCGATTATGTTTTCCTGAAACACATAATTGCCATTAGATTATGTTTTGTAGCGAATGTATTTTATGGATGAAACATTAATTAGCCGTAACTGATTCACAAGGACATGCTTGGTGTGGACAGCAAAAAAGGGTTAGAGACAGATCATGTTTGTATTAATTGTAAATGTTTATTCAGATGTGAATGTGAAGCAGCTCATACACAGCCCACAATCTTTCCCTGACCCCAACCCAATGCTGCGAGTGCCTGAACCATAAAAACGCCATTTTTAGAAGATAGTATGAGAGGTTAGGAAAAGCCAATATGGCCTTGATTTTTAATAATTGTGTTTGTGCCAGCTTATATATAGCTTATATATTTTATTGATCCCCTTGGGGAAATAGAACAGTGCTACTACAGGGTTTCAGTGTCTTGTCCAAGGACACCTCAGCACGTAGCCACAAGAGGACTGGAAATCGAACCTGCCAACCCTGGGGTTGAAAGACAACTGCCCTACCAATTGAGCTACATTACATACAGCCAAAACTATAACCTCTTTGGAATCTGAAAATACATTTAAAGAATGAACGTGTTCTTTAGTAGTGCTGCATTACTCTTTCAGCTCACAAGCTGTGGAAATTCTCCCTCCCACTCTGCCGCTGTCAACCTGCTCTTAACTGAACTCCACTGCACTGACACTGAATCTTCACTCACACTTACAGAAGATTCTGCATGAAACAAAACTCTCGCTCCTGAATTTCAAATCCCAGCAACCGCAACTCGCAGCATCACCTGACAACTCCACACAGCTCAGATTTCACTGAAGGGTGAACTTGCCTGAAGATGTAACACACCCCCTCAGATCGGACAAAGACTCAAACAGACACAGAACTGTGCAAGACTGCGCCACATACAGAGAGGTTTCACCTCCCAACTCTCTGCTTCATAAAGGCCACATCATGAAACACTGTCTCACTGACTGAGCGTTAGCATCACTCTTATCTCTGCAGACAGCAAACACTGAGGGGATGAGAAATGTTCTGGGTATCTCAGATAATATGTTTTTTTATATATATTTTGAGGCCATTAGCTCTCTTATGCACAGCTTCTTACGCTTCGGAGTCGGAGTAGTGAAAAAACAGGCTGACAGCACAAATCCAAGTGGGATTAGATGGGATTAACATTTCTCTGTAGCTTCTTGCTGTTGGAATAATTTCGACACAATCAAATCTTAACCTACTGTGAGATACCTGTATTGTGACTGGTCGTTGCCACCCACGTCAGGACACCTCAGCTTCTGAACCAAGATGCGGATGATGCTGATAAACAGGATGAAGTTCACCTTAAAGAGACACAGAGGAAAAAATAACAGATGAGTAATGTGAACCTATACGAGTTCTCATTAAATTATCTGTATAGCCCATGTTCTATCTGTCTGTCTGTCGCTTATAGATTCCAAAATGGGACAACCCCCACAGCTGAAAATATGAAAACTTTACAAATTTTTAATGGGGAGTGTCTTCAGGCTGGGTCTCAGTGCTGTCCAACTTCCTGTTGGTGTCTTACAGGCAAAAATGTGCCTCCGCAGGTCCAAACATTTTTAAATTTTTAGAAAACAAAAGCTGTTGATCAGCCCTAAGAACAGGATGTGAAAACATGTGTTTAACAATGTTACTGAAGTCCAGGTAAGTTGGTTAGTCACAAATCAAGTTGTAAACATTTCAGTGTTTAGTGTCATTTTGTCTTTTAACTTGCTGAGGAAGTGAGAACATTCGATGTTGTGTAGCTACTGTCCAGTTTACAGTTCAATAAACTGGTCAAAGTGTGATGCACTGACAATAGTAGTAATGGTGACTCGTCACACTGTGTTTGTATTTGTGTTTCATTGTGTAATTATAACATGATATCACACTTTAACAGAAGGTTGTCTGACTGATAACTGTGTAACAGGCTAATTATTCCTAATGATATTATGAATGCACAGTCCTGTCTCCTGAAAAGTACCTTCTTATGCACCTAAAATTAAAACACAGTGATTTTATTTCCTTCTACCTTCTCTGATGTTAAATCCTATACTGTAGTTTCTAATAGTGTGTAATATTTTAGTGATAGGCTGCATTGCACATCTTTAATAATAATATTTAATAATATTTTTAATCCCACCCTTTGCACCTACATATAACAGCTTCAACACTTCTGGGAAGGCTTTACACAAGGTATAGTGTAAAGCATAGTAGTATAGTGTTTATGGGAATTTTTGACCAGTCCTCCCGAGGTGCATTTATGAGGTCAGGTGCTGATGTTGGATGAGAAGGCCTGGTTCACAGTCTCCACTGGGGCTGAGCAAATGTCTGATTTAGAAAATTTAATTTTTT
>OMLM01020468.1:108337-125452 GCA_900302695.1 Helostoma temminkii | reverse complement strand
TGCAAATGTATTGGTTATATATTATATCAGTAAAATGTTACAGTAAAAGTACAGTAATAAAGCTTTTTTCCTTGCCTTGGACATTAGTGATTGGCTTTTATAAGTACATTAGGTGTTTGAAATAAATTTTAAATTGTCCTAGTCCTCTTTGGCACCCCTCCACATGGTGGTACCCTACTGTAGAAGACTCCCTAGAGACAGCTGGGACTTCTTAGGAACACTTTGAGGGACTCGTGAACCTGCCTACGTGTTCTCTGAAGAGGAGGCAGGATCTGAAGCATTTATATTCTTGGCAGAGGTCTCTGAGGTACTTCAAAAGCTCCTCAGTGCTAAGAGGTTTTCCATGAGATGTGGACAGCCCTGTCACTGATCACTGCGTGTGGTTTTTATGGACAGCATCTAAAGGCACCGTTTGGGGGAGGAGAGTGTCGGGTTGAAGACCTCAGAATCATGTCTCTGCTTTTTGCAGGTGATGTAGTCCTGTTGGCTTAATCAGACCTGCACCAGGAAGACAGGTGGGCTCAAAGTTCCCAGAAACACTGGATAGAATTTAGAGTTTTGATAAAACTCTGAGGCAGATGTAAAGCAGGTTAAAGTTAAGCAGGTGAGGGAACTCAGGAATCAGGATCTGAGCAGGTGAGCTGGTAAATCTCTGCACACAAAAGAGGTATGTTAGAAGGATCCAGCAACACGTGAGTATGAATTCTGGTACGTATTAGGATAGTACTAACTCACAGGTCTGAGAGATCAGGAGATGACTGGTAAGTGATAACAGGCGCGGAGAGTGCTGCAGACACAAAATGACTGACAGGCTTCTTCCACATTCTCTGCCTAATGACAAAAATCTTAAAGCAGAGCAGGTTAAAACACAAACTCGACTCTCCAACATATATAGAAAGTTTAAATCACAATCCCATTTTCTTTAGGTATCTCCGGAGCAGGGCAGACAGAACAGAGAGGCAGGTCCACATCAAAGCATAGAGTCAAATCAAAGAGCAGAGCAGAGGTTCAGGTTCAAAACAGAGCAAAGAGTCAGATCCAAAACAGTTCATATAATCACAATCAAAGTCTGATATCCATGATCCAAATTGGAGTCAGATTCCATAATTCAGGTCAGTGTAATCAAAGCAGACACAGCCAGGGGAGGCAGAGCAGAGATCAGGTCCAGAGCCGGAACAGACAGGACGTGCAGATGACAAAGTAAAAGCCAGGAACAGGAAGTAAATCTGCAGACTGTGATAAGACAATGATGTTCAGCATATCCTAGGATGGTTTACAGGTGAGTGTGAAGTAGTAGGGATAAGAGTGAGCACATCTAAATCTGAGGCAGTGGTTCTCTGCCATAAAATGAGCAGCTTCTTGTGAATGAGTCCTGTCTTGGGGTCTTGTTCACAAAACCATTATGGACTGGTGCCGCATCAGCAGTATTGTGGGCATTGTACAGAACCCATTGGGTAAAGAAGGAGCTGAGTCTGAAGTCAAAGCTCTCAATTTACCAATCAATCTATGATTCAACCCTTACCTAGTGACTGAAAGAATGAGATTCTAAATACAAGCAGCTAATTTAGCTTCTTCTGCAGGGTTCAGCCTTAGAGATAGGGTGCAGAGTTTGGACATTTGAGGGGACCTCAGAGTAGAGCTGCTGCTCCTTCATAATGAAAGTTGTTGAACCTGCTGTCACCATGACCTGGCCCTTGATATCTGGAGATAAAGGATGGATGCATGGAAAGAGAAGGGCTTCATCATAAAATCCACAAATGCATCTTTTCTTAAATGCGCACTTCTACAAGGGATTAGAGTTTGTCATTACAGTACAGATTCGTTCTGCATGTACCTCATAAGTAAGCTTTCTTCAGAAATCTAAAATGTTCAGGCCTTATTCAGATTTTAAAGAATAATCAAACATTAATTTCTAATGAAATAGAAACATTGATTGAGAACTATTTTAAACATTCATTTTTATATTATAATTGTGCTGTAAAGATCTTGACACTTTATGTGAAAAAAAGCTGGAAAAATTTACAGGTTGCTGTATAAAAATATAATTTTAATAATAATAATTTAGTAACGTTATGAAATTCATTGGAATGTATTCTCTAAAAATGAATTAAGGAAGTTAAAGAAATTTAATAAGCTAAATAGTGATTGTTCGCAATTCATTAACATGCCCTTACAAAAAAGTAAGGTCCTGTACGTAAAGTTTATTTTAGTAAGTATACTTAAGTATACTTTAAGTATAGTAAGTATACTTCTATGTACTACTAGTATACTTGCTAGTGTGCTGTTTTAATACTTTTTGTATATATTTGTTAATGTTTGCCTCTGATAAGTACATAAAAAGTATACTGAAAAAATACTTGCTAATTTTTTAGTTTAAAATAAGTAAGTAACTAATATACTAATAGTATAATTGAATATACTTCTTTTGCACACTTGCTGAACTGAAGCATGTGTGTGTTTTCCTACATAGTTTGTGTTACATTTTAACAGTGCCACTTAACATTATAAAAAAAAAACGGCTTGAGGAGAAGGAAGGAAGACTAATATATCGCCGCTGTGCACAAAGACATAGCTGCACAGTATATGAACATAAGCTAAAACACAACACCATCTCATGTGGAGATGTCACATAAAACCCATAATTTAATCATCAGTAAAAGTTTGACGCATTAAAGTGCAGCTTTAGAAAAGATGTGGCTTCAGCTGAAGGTTAAGGGGATGCAGAGAGAGATGTATTGCTTTTGTGGTAGAATATTTTTCAAAGCCTTTCAATGTGCCCTCTCTTGCAATTTGAGATTTGATTGTATTATTTTCTTTAATCATGCAAACATTTTTTACAGTTATAATTACCAAACTAAATACAGTCTAGTGTTGTTTTTTGTTGCCATGCCTGCAAGTTACCTCAAAACATAGACTTTCACATTCCTGATTAAAGCCAGAAATATATTTTTCATCCCAAGTGTGTGTGATCACGAAGAGAAATGAGCCTGATTTCAAAAAATGAACAAAAAAAACCTGAATCCCTTTTCTCTTGTTTTTTTGTCCACTTTAAGAGGATTCAGTTCTTTTAAAAGGGATTATATGTGAGAACACCCTAAGTATCTTGGGGTCCTGTTCATGAGTGAAGGTAAAATGGAGCAAGATTTTGCCAGGCAGACTGGGGCAGCATCAGCAGTAATGCAAACATTGCTCTGGACCGTTGGTTTTTGTTCCAACCCTCGCCTACGGTCACAAGCTGTTGGTAGTGACCAAAAAAGTCCAATTGTTAATACACGTAGCCAAAATGAGCTTCCTTTGAAGACTGTCTGGGCTCAGCCTTACAGATAGAGCAAGGGGTTTGAGCATCTGGAGGGAGCTCGAGTAGAACTCAAAGGAGCTAGTAGAGATGGATTGGGCATCTTATGAAGACATCATGCCTTCCACTGGAGGTTTTTTGGGCATGTCCAACTGGGAGAAGCCCCAATGGGCAGACTCAGAATATGCTGAAGAGATTATGTATCTCACTCAGCCTAGGAAAGCGATGGATCACCCAGGAGGAGCTGGAGAACATGGTAGGGGAGAGAAACGTCTGGGTTAACTTACTGAACATGCTAAAATAAACTGAAAATGGGTGAATGGATAAAAAGGTAGAAAGAAAAATAGCATAAAAGAGAAAATCATTTAGAGAAAATCATTTACAACTGTGTCTCCAAGTGCATCATGTACGTTCCTCTGTGAATACTGTAATAATGAGAACACTAAACTTTATTTAGATTGCTTGCTATAATGTTTTTGTTATAAACAAAGAGCAAAAACATGAAATGGAATTTAAAAAGATACTGATACAAAACAGTTTTTTTTTTAAAATTTCTGTTGATTATTTGGAAGCCATCAAGTGCATATGCTCACACCACTGATTACAATCTGGAGTCAAACTTGGGTCTGAGTTGTGACGGTCCTGCGCTTTTGTATGACTGCCATCCACCCCAACCGTCTCCTTGTCTTGCTTTTCGTTAACAAATGTAGTGCTTCTGATCCCCAAATAACTTAATCATATTTTGTTGTTAGTTAGTTGCATATGTAATCTTTAGGAGACAGGCTAGTTTGGTGAATCAATGCAATGATAATGAAAATGTTTGAATATGACAAAGCTCATGAAGATAATTTGATAAAGGCTTCACACCAAAATGTCAGTCCGTTCGTTATCAACTGATAATTAAAAAAAAAGGCTGTGTGACTTTTCCATTATGACCAGAGTGCCACCTTTTCCCTAAAACTTTTTTGTGCCAAAAATAATTTTTTTGAAGGAGAAGCACACTTCTCACAGAAGACATTTAGAGGAGTCACGATAAAAGCACAGTTTTAAATGATAAAATGAAAGATAGCAGGTGTTTAATGTGGCAGAGGCCTGTTGCAGTGAGACACTACAGTATAAAACAACTTGCTGACAACTTCAAACAGCAGCAGTTTCTTTCCATTTTCCTCCCTTTCTGTTACATCCCTTCGTTCCTAAAAAGTTTATTTTAATGAACATGCTGAACACACACTTTCTTCTACTAACCTTTGGTCAAGTCGTGTCTGGACATTTGAGTATAAATAACCCAGTATCTTCCCACAAGTTGTATACCTGTATGGCATCTTCTTAAACTGCTTGAAAAATCAAGCAGTCTACTTTAAATTACCATTCGTCCTTCATCTGTATTTCTCTCTGGGTTAAGAATTTCATGTACTAATACTGTCACCTGGAGTTACTTTATTATCCACGTACTAAAGTTGAGCTTAATGTCATTGTTGAGCCAACAGGTGTGACACTGAAAATTGTGCCTGTATCCTCGGAAAATCTCACTTACAAATTCAGCCGCCTCACCACCACTGAAGCAGCTTAAGGATTTGTCTCGCAGCTTGAGGATTTATGTCCTGATGGCGTAATAAAATAAAGATAGCCTTGTTCTGCTGTTCCCAAGCTTCAAGAGAGAATGGTTTATGTTCACTATCATAAGTCAAGATCACTGGATGGTAAATGACTCCATTCAATGATTTTTCTGCATGTCTGTCATCTCCCAGTGCAGAGGACAAGGTCAGAGTAGCTCACCAGCAGCTGGGAAGCAAACGTTCCCATGCTGACAGGTGCTGACGTGTCAGTGACTTGGATCATATCGGATATTTGATCTTGATTCTCAAGCTGCATATTATAAAATGACAGGGATCATTACATTCACCTGTACATTCAGGACAGACTTAACAAGAGCCTCGGGAAGTCGTCTTGATCTGGGCCTTGTTCCCCAAACCTCAGAATGAAAACAATTCTGGACACAGCAAAACTGTAGTCCATGAGTCACTGAAAGAAATATCAATGATGTATGTAGTCATTGTTCATATAGTCCATATATATAAAGCTATATATTCTTATCCACTATTAATCATAATAATTATTAATCCCCTTGGTGAAATTCTTTGTGGACAAGCTTCCCCTTTTGAGGCACCAATGGCCAGGGCTACAGTGTCTTGTTCAAGGACACTTTGACATGTGGCCAGGAACCAGGTATACTGGCATTGAACCCACAACCTTGGGGTTTGTAAACAACTGGCCTACCAACTGTGCCACCGTCGCCCTATATCATGTACAAAAATTTTTTTTATATCCTAAAGGACTTTAAAGTAATAGAATAGGTTTTACCGTTTTGTATGTTTCAGAATTTTTATTTAAATTTGACACCACATCCACACCTAGCAGTGTTTTCAGTTATTCTGATGAAAATGCATGGAGCTACGGTACGATGGGAATTACATAAGGTTGCCAGAAAATAAGGTGATTAAGGTAAAACTCCCCCCTAACAACAAGAGCGCTAATTATGTTTGTTTCTCACTATCTGCCAAAATCATATATCCATGGTCCGTAGCATCTTGCAGCGATGCACAATTCATCACTTCAGATATGTTATGTACTGTCTTTGTCCTGCTCTGATTGGAAAATAATATCTCTGCACTAATGCCGGTGCAGTACTGTGAGTCTGTGCCACAGGAGGCTTCAACAGCATCCCACCACAGTAAGATAAGTTATGGAGCATATCTCTACTACAAATATTAGGTTACATACTGTAGGTTTAATGATAGAGTGTGTAAGTGCTAAACATTTTTTCTAGAAATATTCTCTAAAACGCAAGTACTTTTACTTTAGTGTTGAGTTTGCGTACAGTGCTTCCACAACCGGTAGCTGTATCTTAGTGTGGTCACAAATTGATATTGTAATACCTCTCAAAAGGATAATTGATTATTTATATTGTTTATAAAACTACATGGTCAAGTAATTCTAAAAAAATTACTGGACAGTTTGCTTAAGGTGACAGATTTAATTGAGAATTAAATGTTTGATAGGAAGTAATACATTTGGAAAGATTAGCCTTGATCACTTCCACATACTTATAGCCTAATGCACACAATCATCTGTTCTGTTCTGTTTTTTTCTCTCTGCATGTGTAATTTTCTGGCAAATCAGATTTGAGTGAACCATTATAGCGATTTCCACTGTGGGGGGTTAAGTTGTGAATGGCTGTGATATGGCTGAACATAATGAATAAACTGAAAAATAAGGCAGATATCTGAAAACATAAACATAAACACGGGAGTGAAGCTAAACTCCAAACCAATGGAGATTCAAATAGAAGCTACAAAAGTGACAGAAGTGAAAGCTGATTCCTCTTTAGTCTCCAGCACAGAGTTCAAACACTGAGGACACAGGGGAGACCATCATGGCTTAGGCATGCTCGTGCTGATTGCCCTGTACTCGAAAGATGTCAACTAGCACCATCAACAAATATGTTGGTATGTAAAATCAGAACAGGAATTGGACTGTGTACATCTTTGTGATTGTGTACACGTTTCTCAGTTGCTGTTTAATACTGTTGTTTCTTTTGAACCTTGATCTGGATTTTTTTTGTCAGAAGCTGCATTGACTTTTTAACACATGCATAAACATTAGCCTAGTGTTCTGATCTAGTCGGGTATAACAAGCCACAAACCTTCTTTCAATGTCCACCAACAACTTAGATGTACTGTAACTAACAAGCCAGTAAGTTGGAAAGTTTGATCTAACGCATCCTTTGAGCTTAAATTGTTCTGAGCTGCACCAAGGACAATGTGTCAAATTAAGAAAGGAAGACTGAATTCTCCATATAGAAAAAAGAAGAAGCAGGATAAAGCAATACATCTTTATATTGTTGTTAGCATAAAGTAGCTGCGTTGTCTTGTCTCTCGTGGTCACTGTTCACAATAACTGACAGACGTGATGAACACTGATGAGACTAATTGATGCTAAAAGCTTCCCTGTAGAGAAATAACTAAGAGCATCATCACTCGTCTGTCAGTTTGTGTATATAGAGTATATAGGTATATATATCTCATATACAGTAAATTATATATCATACTTTACTGTGGATGACGTTTATATCTGTGAAGGCTGCTTTAATGTCCCCATATATGCTGTGAGTGTCTCTGGGTGTTTTTAACTGTCAACCTCAGCCTCCCAGCCAGATTTTCAAAGTCCCTTCAGACAAAAGCTCTGCCACCAGCAACAGACCTGTGACCAGTAACGACCTGCTTTATGTACCGTGCTAGCCATCACACGCAGAGGCACACAAACACATTTATTTTTTCTATTACAGCTGACTGTCTGTGTGTTTGTGTGTGCGCCAGAGAGAGAAAGACTGTTGTGCAGCAGCAGTTAATTTGGCATGTTGAGAAAATGTGCATATAAATATATTGGTACTTTGGACAAGGTGATGCCATTAGATTCAAATTATAGTTATGGCTGTTTGTGTGGGTTCCAGTATGAGTCAGTTACAGTCTATATTTATAGTTACAGACAAGATGAACAGACTACACAAAGCAGACACACACCAAGTTAACTTTACATTAAACTATCTTCACACACACACACAACTATATTTTACAGTTGACAGTAGGCTATCTATTGTTGGCATGTAGTTCTAATCAATACTGTCGGTATTGGACACATACATCATTGGCAATGAGCTGGAGGGTGTGTGTTTGTCTGTGTGTGACTGTGTGTCATTGTAATGGAGGCACAGATCACTGACAGTAGGTTGTGTGTGTGTATGTGTGTTTGTCACAGAAATCTGTCAACGCTGAGTTATAAGAACTGCAACTAATTATTATTTTTATTATCTGTTGATCTGCTGATGTTTATCCTTATTAGTCTTTTGGTAAATAAAATGTCATACAGTAAAAAACTAATTTCTATAACCCAGAGTTAAAGGCAGGGAAGAAAACCATCATATATGGACATGTAGCATTTATAGCATTTGTGCTTAAAACATCACTGAAACTGCTAATTTATTGTTACTCAATCAATTTTTTAATCAACTAAAAGTTTCAGCTGTATTTAAAACACAAGAATGGGTATGTGAAGTTATGTCTCGGTAAATACAGTATGTATGTATGGATGAGTATGTGTTGCACAGAAAGCTACATAAGCAGCAAATTCACATTTTGTGTGTTTATGCAGCTGATGGTTTTGGCTATGCATTTTACATATGTGCAGCAGTAGAATAAGCTTCAATTCGTAAATCATTGTTAGCAACAACCTCGGCTCAGTGCCCTGAAAATCCTCTTCTGACCCTCAAATGGTCCTTTGAGAGATGAGCTAGGAATAACAAAAACAGAATAAGCGTAGAGATGGAGGGTACTTTCACCTCGGAAAGAGTTATTTGTCTCTGAAACAACAAGCCTATTTGTTTTCTTTACCATTTGCTGAGCATTTTGCCAAGCAAGACGAATAACAACAATGAATAGTGCAATTCTTCACAGATGCAAAAGCAGATAAATAAAATATACGGTAATGCAATACCTAACAAGATGCTACACCCGGAAAGTGGGCCGGCAGCCAGGCAGTCGCTGCTCCTGGACGGGAGGAGCGGAGGGAATGAGAAATTCTCCAGCGTCCCTCAGTGGTTATAGTCAAAGGTTCCCATCCAGTGTGGCGTTGCCATGTGGCAGTTACTTTTTTTAGCGATCACACAAGGCTGTTTTAAAAATGTATTTAAAAAAGGGTGAAGTCCCTGCTGTACCATTATGCATCACATTTGACTTGTTTTCACTGCTCTTTATGGCTTTTCCCTGCAACACACCTAACACAACGGGACAACAAAGAACACAGTAGCACAATATTCACATTTATGTAATAACCTACATGGAAATGTGTGTACATTCATGTTTATATTATCTTGAAATTCAGGAATATGGTAACTGAATTCTTTACTAGAATTTCTTTACTAGACATTATAGCTAATGTTGGGCCTCATATACTGTAATAATATTTTGTAATTGTATCCTAAACATACAAACATGTGTTGGATCAGCACAAACAAATTGTTTTTTTATCATTATTAAATAACAAGTGATCTGTTCTGTTATGTTTGTGGGCAAGTTTCATTAACAAAAGTATAAACTAAGACTAAAAATGAAGCTTTCATACAGCAGGAAAACAGCAGCCAAACATGCAGCTTCTACCACTGATGTCAGGACCCAAAATATAAAAAAAACTTTTAGCAGCATGTGTCAGAAGTGGTTTGACAGCTATAAAGTTTTTTCTTAGAATATGGTATGTAATATTGTTTGACATCATAAGCTTAAAACCACCTTTGAAAGGCAATGTGACTTGTTATGGGAAGTGTGCAAGGGTTGAGCAGTCACAGAGAGAATATAATACAAGGTAATGTTACATAGTTGGATGCAAAGGATGTTCCACTATAGCCGGACTTACAGAATAGCTGAGGCAGCTGATCCTGTGAAAGAATTGTCTACTGCTAATAAAATGCTAAAGTATACCAATACAAATCATGAAACTTATCAAAAATATTTGTTTGTTGATCTGATAGTTATATTAGATCAATTAGTTTTAAACTTTTTTAAACTGTGCCAAAAAAGTGTTTAAGTTGCAAAAGGTAACTCATATGTTGTCAAGATGAGAACTGTGAACTGATATGTGCAAAAAAACATTTGGGTACATTTTCTTAAATCACTCTATGTGCCACAACAACATATCTGTTCACAGTAGTGGTTCTTGCATGAGGCCCATTGTCTCCCACGCGTGCTAAGTGATTGAGTTGACCTTAGCACCGAGGAAAAGCCTTCACGCCCCATTCTGCATTATTAAAACACATTGTGGGGGACTGTTCGGTTTTTACCACAAATCCCTTTTTAGAAAATGAGGCTTTGGGCCTCATGTAGTAAACGGTGACAAGCTGTAAAATGAAAAAAATAGGAGAGGTGGACTTGGGTTTTCTACTGAAATGTGGATTACATGAGTAATATTTCTAAATCTATCTGTCTCGCCATAACAACCTCATATGTATCCGGCCTGCTCGCCTCCACAACAGGAATAATAAATTCAATATTCCAGCCTGACACACAAACCTGCTGATATTCACATATAACTATGCGTGTGTGCATTTGAGTGAGATATGGAGAGTCGTTGTGGGAGAATAGATGTACGTGTCTGTATGTCTATGAGTGTGAGTGTGTGTGTGAGTGTGTGTGGTGCTCACTAACTGCTGTTTTTGATGGCGATACACGAGGGCCCTCACTGTATTTAAACCACATGTGTTACTGCTGGTCTTGTTTTACTGTAATAAAATGTGTGTGTGTGTGTGTGTGTGTGCATGTTCGTGACGTGTTACACTAATAAAATCATCACACAACCTCATTGTTTCTGACATTTAACCAGAAACTTTGAGGGGAGAGAAGAGAGAAGATCCTGAAGGAAACGTTTCCCTGTGGTTAAAGGTGTCAAGTTTATTCTTGATGTGATGGCAGGTTTATTTTCATATAGTGAAATATATGACGACTATCAATGAATATTCTATATTTGATTATATAATCAAGTAGCAAAAAATACATTACAATGTGACCATTTATATTAGATTTTAAATAAAAAAGCAGCTCTGCTGTGATTATTTGTCTTGTGTGTGGACCTTGGCTGCTGCACTGAATGAACTGCAGGACAGACAAGAGTCACACAATGTCACTGTTATTGTGTGAAAATGAAATGCAGGTCAAACTGAATGGTAATGATGACAGAGCAGTAATTTACATTGTGAGCTACCTAAAAAGCCTTGTTACAAAATACACCTGACTTTGATAAGCCTCGAGTTGCAAACAAGCTAACTTTGTATAAGGCTCAGTTAGCTACCATTGCAGCACTAGCAACTTAATGTACAGGGTGTGTTGAGGAATACATAGTTGTAGAAACAGGACGGAATGGGAAAGGAGCAAAGGTATATGGTCTTGAGTTTGCTTTGGTTCTCAGAAAGCCATCTGAAATTAATTATAGGCCCTTTAGCAACTAGTATTACCTTTCCTTCAATAAGTCAACTATATGTGTTTTTAAAAAAAAATTTTTGACCAGGATATGTTTTGGCCAATTTTGACATCCCAAAATCAGACAGCTCTATATACATACATACAGAGTGTCCAGGCATTTGACTGCTTGTGTATGTATACCCATCCATCCATTGTCTTTTTTGGTTGAGATCATGATGTTGTGGGGATGATGGAGCCAAACTTAGCTGTCATTGGGTGAAAGGTGGAGCACACCCTGTACATGTCTATTACAGGGCTGACGCGGAGATAAACAACCAGTCAAACTCAAATTCACACCTATGGGCAATTTAGAGTCAATAAATAACTTAACTGCATGTTGGGTTAACTGGGAAGTAGCTGGAGAAAACCCACACACAAAGGCACCTGGCCAACTGTTTTTTTTTTCATAAAGTTGTGGTATGACTTTTTCTTTTAGTGCAAGTTTGAAGATGAGATGACTTGCATATATATCAGTGTGTGAATTAGTTGTACACTTGTATTTTTTTTTAGATATGTTCCTCTCTGACTGGTATCTTGATATCAAAACACATATCTGGAGAATAAAGTTAGTGTTTTTTCTGTCATTTCCTCAGTCAGCACAAGAACTTTTATTTTACTTTTTACTAACGGTCAACGGTGATAAAGGGTGAAATCTATTGAAGAAGAGGAACAGAGTATGAATTTGTCCACCCACGGATGCCTGGATAGTTCATAATTCATAATACAGCGCAGCTTTAAGACACACTGTATTTTGACTAAAGAGTATGACTCACTTTTTCTTGATAGGAATAAATCACACTCTCTTGCTTTCACTGCTGCTCTCTCCACCTACACGCAACTAGCTGAAAGCAATAAGTTCACTTCTGATCTGTGGGAAATGGTTAAGGTCAGTCTGGGAAATGCAGGGAAACATTAAGTGGACTAGAACAGTGCGTACAGTGAACAAGTAAATTACAATACTTAATCACATAATTGCTGGAATGCACTGAGCATTGCATCTTGATGCTGATGAACCGACGAGAGAGTGCAGTACCCGAGGGTGCAGTTTTAGTCCTATGGTTGACATCTGCGGAGTCACAGCTCTGACAGTGGACAGTACAAAGAGGCCGCTGTCCAGCTGTGAGCGTTATGTGTCTGTGTGTGTGGGAGGGCAGTGGTGGCGGTGGCAGCACCGACTGGAAACAAACTAGACCTACAGAAAGAAAAATCAACAAACTGTGACCAAATTGCTGCAGAAGAGTTGGCAAAATTAACGATGCTGGTGCACAACACAGACAGCACTGAAATGAATTATTTCCACTTTTTGCTTCACAAAGTTTTGGATAAGAGTTTGGAAAGTTACTCTGAATGTGTAATACATTACAGATTAGTGATCGCCTGCCTAAAATGGTAATCTGTCACTGAGAACTTTAAATGTACTTTCCATTACACTGCCTCCACAACTTACACAGTACAGTAACATTCTTCTGCGATAATTCAAAGCAGCACCATAATACTGTAAATGTCCAATTTAATCTGTCCCTGTTGCTTCTGCACTGTGTCTAATACTGTTTGATGTATAGCATCAAACTGTTGTTGTTTCAGCAGTGATTGTTTACTATGTCATTACATTTCCTGGTCAGCATTGGCAGCTTGGTGCACAAAGGCCATTGTTCAGTCCAAAAATAACACTGTGTTCACATATAAGTGACTATGTTGGCGTGAGTGTGTACTGTCTGTACTGCTGAGAAGATGAATTATAGTGTAGGAAGCGTAGTGGTAATAGTATGCCAATAATAGTATGCCAATAATAGTAATGCTAATAAGAACAGATAGCATCGTTTTAAAGGCTTATTAGTAGCCAAAGCAATGGACAATCTGTTCACAGAATTTCACAGTTCTTGAAAATTAACACTTAACAGCAACAGTGTTTTTATGCAAATCAAATGACAGTCGTACGGCATGTGCTAAGTAAAGTTAGGTAAAATATAAACAGAAAGAAGGCTTTGTGTTTTTTGATGAGTACTGTCGAATAATGACAAACTCGTCTCATGGAAGGAGGAGGCAGCTTTTTTTTTAAATGATTTTGTGCTGTTGTTATTTTCAAAACTAAATGTGCTTGTTGTACAGCATATGAGATTCTGTCCCAGTACAACTTTCCAAAATTGGAATTGGCGGAATAGCAGCTGAAAATTTTGGTAACGATCCGACAAGCACCCTGAAAAACAAGTGTGTGTACTGTAAGTGAGCCAGTTCTTACATTCTTCCAAGCTCTCTTTTTTTGTTGTTCACACAACAACTTCCATTGCTGTTGTTTGTACAGACGAGTGCAACACCACAAATAGCTTTAGAGGAATGGCTGTTCAAAAGTGCGTCATTTGAATGATTATCACAGCGTGCCTCTCTCTATGATGACTGGCTTTTGTGTACCCATTTGGAACAGGTACTGTATAAACACATTAGCCATGGTTGGTCGACACTTTGCATTAACTTTCAAGGATACCTTGGCCTTTAGTGTATAGGAGTCCACAAATTACTGATGTATTACTGCCTAAATTCACAAATCATCCTAATGATAGATAGAAAAGAATTATGACTTTCACTCTTTATTCCTGTCCCCTCAAAACTCTTCTTGTTTATGCTTTTTCAGCTCTGGCTTCAACATAAAACAATTATAGCCATCAGGTCATGCACAATGTAAGTGGCCCCTTGAATTTATTGTTATTTGTTGGACTGATACAGTATGTAATGTGTTGGAATGTTGTTTTTACCTGTTTCTTAGAAATCCCTTAGAGGAAGATTCAAGATATTACATTGACTAATGTAATCAGTGATATTAATCTAAACTGTACTCCCGATCCCTGTTGGGTTTCCACAGATTAATGTATTTTCACTAAGAAAAAACACAATTTTCATAGTTTTTCTTGTCCTGTGTAGGAGAGCAGGAATTACAGTACAGAGTATTGTTATTTACTGAATAACTGATGGGTCTTTCTGGGTCACCAGATATAAAGTTTTGTTTGCTGCTGTGTTTGTGTTTTTCATAACTTTAAAAGCTGCTGTCAAAAACATTAATATATTTCATTACTATGAGCCTTTCATTATCCTCAACAAAAGCAGTTGTTATTACTACAAAGCTTTGAGTGTCTGCAGTTCGGAGCGACTAATGGCTTTGCCGTGTGTGTGTTGTACATGAGTAATATTGTAGTATAGATGAATTATTGGCACCCATCCATGGCAATGTACTGCTGTTCCACAAGGTCTTAAGCGTGTGCGTATGTGCGTATGTGTGTATGTGTGTAAATCCAGAGCTTTATATACTGGCTGGTGGGCAAAAACAACAATCCTGAAGGTAAAGGAGACAAATCTAATCACACAACACAGAGGGAAAGCAATCACACACGCAGTCAGAATACACAGACTCTCTTTCTTTTTCCCTGCATACATGCATACTCACAAACCTGGATGTATGACAACTGTGGAAAGTCTGGGAACTGGCTAGTGTTTTAAGAAAGTGTCAGTTCAGTGGAGCGTCACTATAGTTCAGCATGCTTTGGCCACAGCTCCTGTCCCTTTCCTTTGCAAAATGTACCAAGATAAATAAATATGCCCGTACATTTCAAAACCATGCATTAAAATGTATTTATAGTTCAATCCAACATTTCCCTGGTTAAACCTAATGGAAAGCAACATGTTTATAAAGCGCTCTGGCTCCGGATTGTGCATTTAATTTAGCAACAGAGAAAAACATTATAGTGTAACAATAATATTTCATAATTTAAGTTGTTTAAGTATGTTTGAAACTTGTTTATAACAAACATTTCTAATTTTGATTTGTCATTTTTAATGTTAATACCACATAATATTACCTTGTTATATTTCTCTAGTTAAAATAATATGATTTGCAAAGAAGTTAATGAGCTTTGTAAATACTCCATGAGTGTAAGATTTCTTTTGCATTGACCAAAAGAAAGGTTGGTTTGCCCCGGTTGGACACAAGGGCCAAGGTGAAAGGGCACAGATCTAACTGAACTCATGACAGGAGTAAAACATTGTAGATTCGCAGCAGGGATGTTGTGTAATTTACTGTAAAAGTTCATTTAAAATGTGTTATTTTGTGGTTATAAATTATATTCTTGTATTAAACATCTAAAATGGCACCGTGGAGAGAAACTGGACACCAGTCTGCATCGTTTTGAGCTTTACGAGCTTTCGACTAACGCCACTGTCTCATGTCCATGCATTGGTGAGTGTTATACAAAATAGTAAGCCATTAGCTTTGATGCTAGCTGGTGTCATTGTAAATCCCATTGACCGTGCTTTAGTTGAAGTGAATATTGCACACATTCCTTGTTGTATTGGTATTTTATTGAGACCATTCTGTGTTTTGTGTGAGTATGCACTTAAGTGTTAAATTATACAATTTGGGCTGCAGGACAGCATAAATTTGTACAGATTTGGTTAAAGCTGTATGGTACCATGGACCATCTTTATTTAGTATTTATTTCAATTATTATATCTTATAACCAACATTGAGTTATTATGTACGTAATATTTCCTTGTAGCAGACTGAGCTGGTTTCAGTAAGATTTTGGATGAAACCCTGAATAAGAGATAACTAAACCTAATAACCAGTTGTGCCACCCTTGGGGGCAACTACTGTGATCATTTGCAATAATTGGTAATGAAAAAATTTTGGCCCACTCTGCCTTACATAATTGTTTTTCCCATATTTGAGGGTTTTCAAGCGTGAACAGCCTGTTTAAGGTCGTGCCGCAGCATCTCAATCGGATTCAAGTCTGGAAATTGACTAGGCCACTCCAAAAGCTCAATTTTTTTTTCCATTAAGAGGTGGATATGTGTTTCAGGTCATTGTCCTGCTATAAAAACCCAGGTTCTCTTGAGCTTCAGGTCACAAACTGATGGCTGGACATTCTCCTTCAGGATTTTCTGGTAGAGAGCAGAATTATGGCAAGTCGTCCATCACGCTACCACCATATCTGGCTGTTCATGTGGTGTTCTTTTTATAAAATGCTGTGTATAGTTCACGTCAGAGCTAATGAGTCAGCAGTGGCTTTTGCTGTGAAACTCTCTCATGGATGCCATTTATATCTAGTCCTGTTCTTATTGATGAATAATGAACATTGACCTTAACTGAGCCAAGTGAGGCCTGCAGTTCTTTAGATGCTGTTTTGGGATCTTTTATGACCTCCTGGATGTCGTTGTTGTGCTCTTGGAGTAATTTTAGCCAGACTCTCCTGGTTTTCTCCATAATGCCTCTCACCATGGTTCACTGAAATGTGAATGTTATGGCTGTGAGATAGGAGATGTAGCCATTGTTAATGTTTAGTGAAGTGTTTGGAGTTAAGAAAAAATAGAGTGAACAAGAGTAATAATCTGAATGTCTATTCAGTATAGTTACAACAAAAGGTATGAAGACACAACCCAGGCACTGACAGTTGCTGTTCAAATACACACATTTACAGATGAGCACCCAGAAATGAATACCGATAGCCATAATTCACCACAATTTGATTATCATGTTATATATTTAGTTAAATTTATTTTGTTTAATATTTCTTGTTCTCTTTTTAACATTTGTTGTCGAGATCCCATTGTGATACACATATACACAGTTTTTTATTATAACAAGCGAATGTCTATTCAGTATAGTTACAACAAAAGGTATGAAGACACAACCCAGGCACTGACAGTTGCTGTTCAAATACACACATTTACAGATGAGCACCCAGAAATGAATACCGATAGCCATAATTC
>OMLM01020468.1:82494-108317 GCA_900302695.1 Helostoma temminkii | reverse complement strand
AGTTACAACAAAAGGTATGAAGACACAACCCAGGCACTGACAGTTGCTGTTCAAATACACACATTTACAGATGAGCACCCAGAAATGAATACCGATAGCCATAATTCACCACAATTTGATTATCATGTTATATATTTAGTTAAATTTATTTTGTTTAATATTTCTTGTTCTCTTTTTAACATTTGTTGTCGAGATCCCATTGTGATACACATATACACAGTTTTTTATTATAACAAGCATAACAGAGTGAAAAGTGCTACGAGAAGTGATTTATTGTAACTAGTTTGTCTTTGTAAAGCAACATGTACTTTAGAACTTTGCAGATACATGTTGAATATGTTCACGCAGACCAACCACAAGATTAAAGTAGAAGACAAATAGAAAAAAATGTTCTTAGTTTGCATCTTTCTCTATTTTTCTTTCTTTCTGATCTGAGATTTTTGGTCATTAAAAGCCACTGATGAGGACCAGCTCACATAAATATGATAAGCACAACATGACGTCCTGCATACTTTTGCAGAATCACGCAATTATAGTAAGCAAACCACAACCACAAAAACACAACTGTTACAAGAGTAATAGAAAGGAATTTGTAGCAAGAAACCACATTTTGGGTTAACTGAGGACAGAGAGAAAACCACAAAAAGAGGGAATATAAAATATAATAAATAAAATACGTTATGCAAAGTGAAAATAATGATATTGGGGCAAACTAAAGGGGAAAATAGTAGACTACAGGGAGAAAACAAAACATTCAGAGAGACATAATCATATGAAAACAGTAAAAAAGTATGAGGTCAAATGATAACAGAAAGTGACAGTGGGGATAAGAAGAACTACTGGTGAGAGAAATGCAGAGAAAGCCGAAGGAGACAGAGAATCACAGTTTCCATTTTCCTGTGCGTCACATGAAAACAGTCCATTCATTAGAGAATCAAAACTAACACGCAATGTTATGACCACTTCAAAGAGTGGGATGAATATAAACAGAAATATTCAGAGCGAGAGCAGGAGGAACAACAAAGATGGCCTCTGCCTCTGGTGCCAGCTCAAAGCAGCAGTGTGTACTGTATGAGAGTGTGCTCATATGGATATTTGTATACATAAAGCATGAGCATTTGCAAGGACATTCAGTGTTGAGGTCATAGCAGTTTCCCCAACTACTGATCTATTCATCTTTTCAAAAAAAAAATCTTTAACACCATCCTAAAGAGTATGAGATCTAATGTCAATGTGACTTAAGTAAATGTGTGTATGTAGTAAGAATTTATATGTATTTGATAGAATTTATAGCTCCACTAGTTTATCGTTGTTGTTTCTGTGTTCAACAAGAGCGTAGCCTGCAATGCAGAGGCCCTGCTCTGATGAAACTAGAGCTAAGTGCTATATCTATATCTATGTGCCACAGCTGATTAGTTGGCACATTTAAACAAAATTTCAGGGGTAGCGTCTTAAGCTGGGTCTTAATGGTGTCCAACAGCAAAAATGCTCTCAGCAGGTACATTGATTTTCATGACATTTTTTTCATGAAGTTTATAAAACAAAAGTTGTAGGTCACCCTTGAAAATGGTGAAGTGGGTCATAACAGAAAAACCTGTTAGCTTCCTCTAGCTAAAAGTAAGATCCCCTGTAGTTCCTTTGGCATTTTCATAAAAAAGTTTGGAAAACAAAAGTTGGCAAGAACATCTAAAAATGTTGACTGGGTCAACTCAGAATAGAGCATCAACCTCATATTGTCCTCCTCAAACCCTTTTCATAAGTAAATGACATCAGTATTTAGCTCCAGTCTTAAGAATGGGTAGTTTGGCTAGTAAGCTAAAAACTATACTATAAAGTTGAGTTAGTCAGGGCTTAGTAGACACAGACGTCTTAGTTTGACATCTTTTAAACATTTGGTTAACATTTGTAGATGTAGATGGCGTGTGATTACCCCCAGCTAGTGCTCTCTAGTGATCTCTGCATTGATTCATTCCGTAGCATAAACACAAAGGCCCTGGTTTACTAAGATTCCAAAAAGCAAGTACTAAAGTACTTTAAAGCGTTTCTGTCATGGAGAGCTTGGAGAATGAGCAGCAGAAACTCTAGAGAAAATTAAATTAAAGGTGTTAGTCAGAGACGCTAATAATCACTTTGATGAGCTACAGCAACAAAATCTCAACTTTATCAACCATACTCAACTGTACCAAATCACCTCACCCAACAAGAGCCAAAATCAGATTGCTGGGCAGACATGTTTGTGTAATTTTGTTCTTCCGTCATTACAAATATTAACACGTGGTAAACATGCATTTTCTGATTTCTCCTATGCCTCCTCTTTTCCCCAAATAACAGCAGCTGACTGTGTGCTAACACTTAGCACCTGCCTTTCAAAAATATAAACGCAGACACAGTCACAGTCGCTGCAATCAGTTTCAGGCTTGATAAATCACATTGTGTGTGCTCAGTGTATGTATTTTGTTTCTTTTTCCTGTATTTTGTGCACTCAGAAAAAGATGCCCCAATTTGCATGTTTATGATTGCAAAGGTGCAAAATCCACAATGTGCGTCATTTTGCTCATTTAAAAGTCCTG
This sequence comes from Helostoma temminkii, assembly GCA_900302695.1. NCBI lineage: Eukaryota > Metazoa > Chordata > Actinopteri > Anabantiformes > Helostomatidae > Helostoma > Helostoma temminkii. The sequence continues at coordinate 105,747 of OMLM01020468.1, read as the reverse complement.
ACAGTGCACTCTTAGTAGATCAGTTCTGGTTATATCAAGTTTGTACATGTTTTGACATGTAAACGTTTAGTAAATCAGGCCCATAATGTAGACAGAAATCTTAGCCAAGAATTGAGACACAAATTGCAATAGAGCTGTTTTTTCATATTGTAATTTCTTGTTACTAATGGTTGAATAATATGCTGATATGTGTGGTATGCTATTACTAATCTGGATTTAGCGCTACTTCTGTATCTAAGAAATATCTTATCAGAGGTTACAGCCTTGATGTGGATCAGTTTTTCCTTCCCAGGAGATTTTGTCTCTGAAGGAAAAATATGCATAATTTCACATGAAAAAATAAAAAAACATATATTTTGTCTTTTAGGGATTCACATGCTACTATTAATTCACAGAGGATATCCAATGAAAGAAACACACACATTTTTGTAACACATTTTTTGGTCAGTCATTCTTTCCAATTTGTAAATCCATGTGTGTGCTGGGTGAGCGTATACTAGAATCATCCTTTGTCAAACATGCCAAGTTCCCTTCTTCCCTTCTCTTTTTCCATCACAGTATCTTTTTCTTCTTCGACCGGGCCATCTTTTTCTACTTTTTTTCCCCTCTCCCTTTGGTACCATTTACCCCACCAACGTGATTAATCGTAAGAATGGAAAAGCTGCCTCTGTTCGCCTTGTGTAAGATTACGTAGCCTTGGGATATTTTGAAGTGTAGATTGTCTAAACAGGAATTTCCTTGTAAATGAGGATTTATGAACAGTGGTCAGAAGAACAGGCTTCATGTATCAGTTTTAAAACCAAGTCCTCGCAGCTACAGAATAATTAAACGGTCGTTAAAAAACACGCTGTGATTTGGGGATATTGGCTTACCGGTGAACTTGCCCACTAAGTGATGAGAATACAGACATCAAAACAGCTTCACCAACATCAGCACACTGTACACGTCTTAAACAAGAAAATATATTTTATCAAATGTGCCTGTACGTGCACTGTAGTTGGGAACCCTTTTTCTGTAATAATTATATATGACCATCGTACTGAATGACAGTAGCCACAACTAGAATCATCATCAAATTAGCTAATTGTTCCTTTTATTATTCATTTTTAATTATTATGTTTCACCAAAGTGCAGGTTTCCAGCAAGTTTCTCTCTTCCAATCTTTATACTATAAACTGCATGTTTTTACTTGGCGCTGGCAGCCTGGTGGTGTACAGTAATGACTAGTCAAACTAGATCTAATCACTTCTTTGATTTTGCAGTAGCCAGGTTGGCGTCGCTAAGGTTGTTTTGCATTTGTTTAACATTACAATTTTGCTTTTGGAAAATTTAAGTTAACTAAACCTAAAATAAACCACAAAATAACCACGTGATTTTGCGTGAACCTAAAATCAAAGTCATTAATACAACTAAAATTTGCATAATATCCTCCCAATAAATGAAAACTTCAATTATGCAAGTGGAAATACGACATAAAACAGAGAACACCATTGAACAAATGAGAGATGTGCTCTCTTCAGAATGCCCAGAGGTCAGGTTGGATGGTGTTTACTGTAAATACACAAACACACATGCTGACAGTAGGTCTTTATTCCATTAACTCTCATTTTATTTTGTCTCACACACACACACACAGACAGACATACTCCAGTACACACATGTAGAATTTCACTGTAAGCAGAAAAGAGTCCAATCTAACAAACAAAAGGAACAAACACAAATCCTTTTATACTGAAATTAAACATGTTATCATGCTTTAAGCACATTTCACTCCAGCAATCGCATAAACACACAAATAAATTCTGAAATATTTTCCTTCTGTGAAACATTGTAACCATTATTGGATTATCGTTTCATCTTTTGTTTTGGTGGATCTGGACTGCCGATTTAAAATTCTAAACAGATCGGATAAAAGGATGCTTTGAAGTCTGATGACTGTTTCACTCAGTTCTCCCTTTTCCCCCTTTTCGTTTTCTTCTTGTTTCTGTCTCTCTTCTGTCTTTCAACTGTTTAATCTCTCTATATGGTCTTTGTTGAGGTAGGTTTGTTTGTGGGCCAGATCTCCCCAACGATCTACTTTTTTTTTCTTTTTCAGTATTGATCTCTTAAAGGAATCCCTCTTGTCAGTTTAGTGGTGAGAGGTGAAAATGGACATCGGACATCAGGGAGATAAGTCTTTCTCAGGTTCTACCTGTGAATATCTATGTGCCTTTCTTGTTTTCCTCTCGCATATGTTGAGGAAGTAACGCTAATTGACCATTCTAAAACATCCCATAACCTAATCCTTGTTTCCATGACAATATAATTTAATTCCACAGTTAGATTACTTAACAAATTCCTCTTCTAAGAAGGAGGTACAAGTATAAAAACACACGCATACACATATCTGCGTAGTCACTTTTCCAGTTGGCATCTTTCTCCAATTGAAGTAAATAAGGAACACCAACGTCGAATCGCGGTGTTTATTAATGTGTGTGCAGAACACCAGCGTTGATGGTTGATAGAGAAATGATGGAACTATTAAATTCATTATAACACAGATTCAGCAGTCATGCTTTACTGGGACAGTGTTACAAACACAGTGAATACATGGAACCACACATACACGGAGACCTAAACACACTTAAACACACACACTACTTGTTTTGTTAAGAATTCCAGGGAAATACAAAATGGCTGGTTTGTATTTTTATCTGTATTTAAAGATTTTTTACCTCTGAAATGACCTAGATTTCTAGAAGGAATCCCCAGCCTTTACTCTTATGTGTGAAGAGCGATATACCGTAGGGTTAAGGGAAAGATTTCACACTGATGTAATGCTGACATATATACTGTTGGTCTCTGATGGCTGTAGTGTTAAATGTTGTGAGATGGATAAAAGCCGACAGAAACCTAAGGTGCAAGACACTTCACGATAATATGCAGTTCCCTCCAAATGTATTGCAACGGCAAGTCCAATTATTTTCTGTTTGCTCTACATAGAACATAGCACTTTTTAAAAAAGATTGTGAAGTGTTTTTGCACATTCTTTGACTTTGACAGACTCTAGTAAAGAGGCAGACAGGAAACTAGAGATACTCAAAACCAGAACACTGCACTTATGTGGCATGTGCTGTAACTATTTGGCTTTTTTTGTATCAGAGTTATTACAAAAGAATTATTACAAATATAAAACTTTATCTGCTTTAATTTACTGTTCCTATACAATTAATCACAAAAGATACTGTCTTCTCTGTTGTTAAACACATCTATGTGTAAAGGCTGTGAAAAAGTGAAGTTCTGGATTTTCATCTCAAATTTAGCTTTTGATCTTAATCCCAAAAGCCTTCACTGTGCAGCAAAATCAAATGTGTTGGGTTTGCCATTTAATACCTGTGGAGGGAGCTGTAAATTGCTGAGATTGTGAACCTTTTCCAGATCAAAACATACTGTGACACAGTTTCAGTTCAACATTTAGATTCCCAAGCTCAGGATTGAACTCAGTTTTTGAATCAACACTAATGAGAGTTTCTTAAAAATGTCCTTAAACATGAAAGATTCAGTGACAGATGCGCTGATGAAGATCATGTGCAGATCAGCTGTGGTGTCAAATCAAATTGTCTTTATGTTTTTTGCCTTCTGCTGTTTTTAAGGTAAAAACAAGTACATGGCTAATTTTACTAAATGTAAGCGATATTTTGAAATTTCTTTTACTGCATTTAATTGTTAATGCTGATCTAACATTGTACAATATGCCATCTGAATTGTTTTCACATATATGCATGTTATCACTAGTTTGGCACTATATTGTTCTGATATGGTACACGTATTTTAATATGAGGCAAAGGATGTGTCTCTCCTGTCCAGACAGGTGATTGTGTTCATTGACAGCTGTTCCCATGTTTCAAAAAACAACAGTGCTACTCAGAGTCAGAGCTTTGTGAGAGTCTGAACACCTCGAGATAAAGAATATAAAGTGAAAATGATGTTGCTGATATGTCACTTGCCAGTGATTGGTTGTAAAAAGACAAGTCCTCCTAAACAGAAATCACTAACATCACGATGATGTCTGACTAAATATTGACCTAAAAATCAAATGGTGGAGTGTCCTAGAAGACGAATGGTTATAGGCCTACACAACCGCAACATCAGTGATTCAGTACTGGCTAAGGACATTGGTTACATATTTTGTCTCTCTGTCACCCATGTTTCTTGTCTGCATCTTAATTTACTGTTAACGTATTGTTAAGGCAACAATGCCAAAACATAATTCTCAAAAATCAAATGGGACTGCAGTCTGTTTAATCGCTCTAAATATGTTTATAAATTGGCATTCAACTACCGTATGTGTGTAATCTTCAAGTCACTTTAACTCTGTCAGCAGAGTATAACTTGCTCACATCAGTGACACCACACAAAGCATTGCAGCAACATACTGCGCTAAGAGGATTAATTGTGCCGTCAAACTAGAGGCTTCACTGTTTTTGAGTGCAATGAAAGCTTCTAATCCTGCAAACAACTCATTTTTATTACATCCTTTCCATTCAGCTTACCATAACAGCTTTGTCCAAAGTGGGAGATGTAACTTCCTGTGTTTATTTAACTCATTGAAAATGCCCATTTAAATGAACCACAGAGAAAACAGAAGCTCAAAGATTATCCCCCCGAATAGAAGCATGAATCCATTTTCTTTAATTCAACGTTAACAGTTCAGGTTCTGAAGCAGCAGTAATAGCAGACTTTAGCAATGATTCATGTTGTACAGTAGTAATGATGCATTTATCCTCCACAACACAAACACTATGCGTAGCTCTGATAAACCCCCAGCACACTCACAAAGGAGTTTATTCACACCAGAAACAGATTACAGGAAAGCATAATTAACAGGGCTGTTTGCTGTACCTTAAACACACACACACACACACACGCACACACAGATATTAGTGCATGCTGTTTGTTCTCTCTCTACGAGCCTCTTGCTGGTTATCATTCATGTCTGCTTTTCCTGTCTGTAATTTGAAAGAGGACGTAAAGCCGAAAGCCTGCTTGGAGCCCACTGACCTGAAACTTGCTAAATGACAGACAGAGAGTGGAGCCGATGAACATAATGACACAGGGACAAGAGATAAACCAACCCTGCTAAGAAAAATATCTGAATGCTAATCAGCATCAGTGATTCCTTTATTTACTCAGCAGCTGTTTGCTGAGAGTCCAACCTCTTCATAAGCGTTGCTTTACTTCAGTGACTTTTCCTCTGTAAAAACAAATTGCACGGCTGCTCCACCAGAGGAGCTGTGGCTTCATTATATTGCTCAAAGGCAATTTAATGGTAGAGCTTAAAATCCTAACATAGAACGCATTTTGATGTCTTGATCACTCAAAGTCCTGAATTTACCCAAAACTAGCTTTATACTGCATTTTTTATAACTTTCTAAAACTTCTTAATGGTTGTGGTTCTCTGGTTGATGCATTTACTGTTATGGTTAAATGTCAGGCACTCTCATCAGTCCTTGATTACAAGAGCTGCTTTCATAACACCACTGTAGTGTACTTGTTCAGCACCAGGCAAGCAGACAGACAACATAAGCAACCAGCTGAACACAACTAGAAAAGACCCACATACAGTATGTGAAGACATGTGGTGCATATTATGGCCTGTTTGCTAACATGTTGGAAAACATGTTGCATATGCAGCAGACTGTGTGTTTTCATTTTCATTCAGTTATTAATATAAAATATCATGTTCTGCTGGATGACATTTTGCCACACAGCACTCGCTTCAGCATAAATTACTCATTCGTGCATCCTCAGATTTTCTCAGCCACTGTGGGGTTTTGACTTGTTGACCTTTCACATCCCTCATTAACGTAACAAGTAAACACCAGTTTCTCTGGCCTAATATGACCAAGAGGCTCGCTAATGTCCCTTAATAGGACTGATATGCAAATGCTCTCATAATCACACTTCACACAGTCTGCTGGCTGGCAGGTTTTGTAGAATCTCCGTAGAACGTCGGAGGTCTAATTAATTCTGTGCTCAAACCTCATTACCATATTTTTGGAACTAAATGTATTTGCATATTTTCCAGGCACCTAGCCCGAGCCCCGATGATGAGGGTTATAAGGAAGATGCAGGCTTGCATATTTGTTTACAATCATAGCGTGCACACACACACACACATATAAACACTCACAGCTGTGTATACTGTATGTAAGTACACAGATAGTGTGTCTGTGTCTGTATGTACGTATTAGTGATTTTCTAATCAAATGTTGCCCTGATTCATGTATATTCATGATCAATCAAACCTGAGAGCAGTTAAGCATAGCCTATCAGATTCTGCCCCAACACTCCTGGATTTGCATATTTTAATTGCTACTGCAACTAGTGTGTTACTCACGCATCATCTGCCTCTTGCAGACACACACTCACACGCTCGGGTAGTAGGTAGTGTGACAGAGAACCGCTTCTCAGTTAAATTTAGATGTTTAGGATGTGTTTCTTTCAGTCTCTAATCCCTTCTCTCTCTCCACCTCTCAGTCTCTCTATTTAACTTTAGCTAGTAATATCAGTAATTATTCTGGCTACTTCCCAAATGCCTGCCTGGAATTGAATTTAGCCGCCTCTCCCTCTCTGTATGTGTCTGCAGTGCAATTACTTGTTAAGCTGTTTCAAAAGCAGGTGCAGTTCATCTGAAAGACTTCTCTGTTTCCCAAGTAGCTAACTGCTTTAACCTGCCAACTTAAGTGCGTTTGTGTGTGTGTGTAATCAGGGTGATGTCAGTCATCATGTCTGACACCTCCCTTCCTGAAAACACACCTATGAAAACATATACTCACATGCACATATGTGCCGGCATACACAGTCACTCACATAAGTACATATACGTTTAAAGACGTGTGTGTGTACAGTCAAACACCCGAGCAAACACACTTTTGAAAGCACAACACACAGCTCATGTTGCTGACAGGTGAAAACCTGGCTTTTCCAAAAAGTAAACATTTTGGTTTATGCCTTTTTCTGATTGATGGCCCAGTAGTAGTTTGAGAAACTACTGTTTAGAGAATTTAGTTTTTAAAGACTGCACGTGTCCACAGCTTGTAGCACAAAAAAACAAGAACAACACAACAACAACTCCCCCGTAAACTTTAAAACCTTATTTTTAGGTCTTTAAATGCCACAATGTTTTGTATTTAGTCTGCTTTCACAGTTTGCTTGATGACAATATTTTACAAGTTACCAATGATCATTAAGAGCATTTTTTCTATCATGGAACACAGCACTAACTCAATTTGAACTTGATTTGAACAAAAAGCAACATGAAGCGTAGCTGTGACAGTGTTCACTCACTATCTTTAAGCAGATCTACTTTGGCTTGTGCTTCTAGTGTTAAAATCCCTTCAGCGATCAGGAGGGTGCATCCTAATTTTCTACATTTCTTGCTTTTATTCTAGGGCTACAGGATTGTATGATTGCCAGCACCACCTTTACCTTTTGCCAGACTCAATGAATAGCAGAGAAAGACCAAATGAAAACATAGGCTAAACAATATGGCAACGCTACTGGCCAAAAATAACACACAGTCAGCTAATAGTATTACTGTTATTGTGCAATGTAGAACAAATCAGTAACTCACAAGACTTGTCCAACTAATTTATCACAACATGAGAAGGCAGTGCCTTTATGTTCTGACATACGCAAAAACTCTCCTTCACAAAACGAGTTACATAGAGAAATAGTTTATTTCCTGAGTGATTGGAGCACGTCTGTAGGTCTACTGTATCATCCGTGTAGCTTTAGCTTCATAAATTTCCTGTGCTGCGTTGTAGAGGACACGCGGGCATCTGTTGCCATTGTAATGTACTTCATGAGGTGTGTCCTAAGTAACTGAAACACTAACTTACTGGTCCTGCTCCTAATTCTTCCACCCACAGGTAGAGCTGGAACAGCGTCATCCTATTTTCCACCATGCGTGTTTAGTGCGTCTTCTCTAAAGCATCATTTACCACATAGAGCGATTGGAAACAGACTTTTGTGTGTCTGGATGTTTGCCAACCTCTAGATTTCTGTATTTTCTGTTGTGATATTTGTGCTTCTTACCATGGGAAAGGAGGATATGTACTTAGATTAACACTAAACTAACATAAATACATCTAAATCTATATTATATCCTCATAATTAATTAGTTTGTATGTTTGACACAGATTGTCTAGCAGAAGAAAAACTCTCGCCTTCTGCTGATAGCGGCACAGCAGAGGAGATGTGCTAGGAGAAGTACCCGGCACTGGGTGCAAAGTAGACTTGGCGTATATTTTTTAGTGGAGTGGCGCATCAAGCTGCTGCTGGGTCGTTCCAGAGATGTACTATGGCATGTTTAGCGGAAAATGGACCACAGGCTAGAGTGGGCTGGCAAACAGCTGCCGCTGACGCAGCATGGATGTTCCGCACATCTAATGGAAAATAGGGGTTAGGCAATAACCTAGTCGATAATCCTGTTGTGTACTGGAGCAGGTTGTGAAAACAGTCGTCTGTGAATTGTCCTGAACAGATAAAAATATTGCTTGTAACTGTATCCATTTTGGTTTTATGGTTTTGTCTGTGGGAAAAGTAAACACAGCCATAAAACACTTTCTGAGACATATTGTCCTCAGCACAAACACTTGCATTAGCACAAGTTGTGAGTGGAGCTGTGGCAGCTAACCTGAGGGGGTGGGACAGCATACTTAGTGGGTGTAGCAGCCTAAAATGGATGGCCAGTTATGGTCTTTACCCGTGCTTGACAACAAGGTTTATAGCATTTTGAAAAAGTTTGTGAAAATGAAATGCCAGTTTGAACTTTGGCGTTTCACTACCAGCAACGATGCAAGTTCACCTCAAACTTTAAGCACCCCACTCTAAGTAAGATAGATACCCAACTTCATGAAAGTATATGCATGAATATAACATCAGACTACAAAAAGCATAATATGACCCATTTAAACGTCAATTATTTTTTATAAACAGTGCTATAAAGTAAAAACAGTGTTTCTAGAAAAGATTAGTCTTTGCCAGGTGTCATTCCCATGGCGTCAAATAGTGCTGCTCCCACCAGTCTGGAGTGATGAAACAAAAATCAACCTCTAGCAAAATTATGCATGGAAGAAAGTATGGAGAACAAGGGAACAGCTCATGAGCTAAAGCAGCACCAAATCTGTCAACCATGGTTGTGGTTCCATTGTGCCTTGACCATACTGGTATTTATTGTTGATTTGACTCCTGACAGAAGAGACAGGACAAATGCAGACTTACACAAAATCACATGTGCCCAGATTCATCCAAATATATCAAAACACATGGGATGACGTTTCGTCATTCAGTAGGACAGTGATCTGAAGCATATGATCAAAGAAACCAAAGAGCTTTTCAGGGCGAAGAGGTGGAATATCCGTGACTGGCTGAGTTGATCACACCTGATCTCAATCTAACTGAGTTGTATTTCACATTATGAAGACCAGACTAAAAGCAGAGAGCATCACCAGAGAAGATAGAAAACATCTGGTGATGTAAGACTATCGTCAGTCATTGGCTGCAAGGGTTTGTCCTCAAAACGTTGCGATTTGGTTTCAATTTATGTGTATATGTCTGACTACTTTTGAGTCCCAAATCCTTAAGTGCTATATGTTAAAAGTGTTATACCACATATCTGCTATATAGTTTTTTCTATATTGACGGAAAGCTACTCAAATTAATGCTGAGACTTGGCACTTTAGTTCTGCATCCCTTACTTTATTTCATGTTCTAAAGCACAGACAGTGTACCTGTGTAAATAATCAGGGTCTGAATTGTACATTGTTATTTGATTTGGCAACAAAATGTCAACATATTCCACATTTACAGTATTTTGTGTTGTAATGACTGCTAAAATATACTCTAAGCAGTGAGACTATAACCAACAGATGTGATTATCCAACAACTTTTTTTGTATATCATAAACAATAAGGCAAACAGGGAAGACATATCATCCTGTTCATAGTGGAAAACATTGTGTTTTATAGGAATTTGGCATAAATTTTGAAAAACAATTACTGTACTAATAACAATGGTACAGGCTAATAGTTGACTAATTTAGTATTAACTGCTCATTGTTGCTCTTCATACAAAATCATTAGTGTCATAATCACACACATTTTTCTTCATTTACCTTTTTTTTGTCCTCTCTTCAGGTACTGCCTTCCCCTCCTCCCTGTTCTCCCCCATCGTCCTGTCCAGTCTTACACATCTCTTCACCACACCCCTCGCACCTGTAACTGCTTACTTGATCCTCCTGTTGCATTTGAACACCTGCAACCCACCATGCTCCTGTCAGACTGTCTTCCACACCCCCGCTTGCTTACTCCATCTGTTCAGCTCCTGTTTTCCTACTATGACTGCTTGCTTGTTTAATCTGCCTGTTTTTGCCTGTATTTTTTCTCAGTCAGTCTGACTTGTTTTTCTCAGTACTTTTGTTCAGTCTGCTTTTTGTAATCAGCCTAGTTAACCCTTGCCCTGTTTTTCCAGTTTTGGTATTCTTACTTTTTGTTTCTGAACTTCAGTTTTTCTGAGAAGATCAAATCACTACACATCCACAGCTCTTTGTGGTTTGTTGCAGTTGTGTCCATATAGGCTTGTTCTGACAGTCAGTAATTTTGTTTTTGTCATACATACCACCCCACTAGAGGTCGCCGAATTTAACAAACATTGCAGTTTGCTCCTTCTAAGCGTAGGTGTGACAACAGCTGACAATGGCTGTTCATCGTAGCTGTATCTCACAGTATCTAGTCCCCAAACTACTTTAATCTGCTAAGTGTCTGCTAACTCCAGCTACAAGTTTACTCTACACACACAAGGTTGGTATGAATCTTCTCTCTTCTCATTTCCCTATCTTGGTAGGAATGTAAATATGCTTATGATAATATGTGCTTTAAAAAAACATTTTAAAGCACGAAATACTGTATGTGAAAGAAAAACTGCACTGAACAGAGACAAATGCAGTGAAAACAAAATACGCACAAGTGCTGTGGAGAGTCAGAGCAAAAAAAAAAAAAAAAAAACTTGCAGGGGTTCCCTGCATTCCAGCATATCTCATTGTAAATTCCCTCATTTAAAAATGGTGAAATTCATTTCTCACACAGATGGGAACAGGCAAGGCTGATTTCATTAAAATACCCCATCTGTTGCAAGGAGGGGGCGGTGGGGAGAGAGAAAAAACAAACAAGGGTGAACCAAACAAAACAGTTCTCCTGTCCTGAAATAATTTGTTTCCCTCCAATGGTGTGTGTGTGTGTGTGTGTGCGTATGGTACTGATGGAAGCTGAATTTGAACAGACTGGTTGACACTGCTAGAGGAGCCAACTAGAGAGAGAAAGAGAAAAAAAATGTGTAGGATATGGGAGAGACAGTAAGAAGGAGAGATGCAGTGAAAGAGTGAACTATTCAGATGGATAGGTAGAATAAAGAAGAAGAAGAGCAATGAAAAGAAGAGAAGTGCCTAAAAATGAGACAGAGTCATGCAGACTAATCTCTAAGCTTTTCCTATCTATACAATAACACTGATATTGGAAAAATATTGCAAAACTGTGCCTTTTGTTAAAAATGTGGGTGGGTTTTAAAATGTTTTCTTTGTTATTACACCAACATATTTAAAGTTTACGCTTTCTACAGTATCTATACATGGCGACTGAGTTATGGTATGGTTGATGCTAAGATTGTGGCTGTGATAAATAAACAACAGTCAAGACATTACTGCAGACACTACAGCTACACTAACAAGAAAAGGGAGTTTACATTTCAGGACTGTAACTGGACACAAACCCTGGTCTCCTGGTTTTGCTACTTGTTTTCCCATTGCAAGTATTTGTGCTCAGCTATCCAGTCGTTGACAGTAGGTTTATTTTAACTGCACAGATAAGAGTGGTGCCAATCCTCTCAACTTCCCTGTCCAAGAAAGAAGATAAGTGTTGATAACTGTAGAAAAGGCTATTAAATAAGCCCTGATTTTTGTGTTCAACTACATCGCTACTGTCCAAACTCACATTTATTTGCAAACTTGTTGAGCTGTGAGCAACAAACATGAACATAAGACCAACTAAATGTTGAAGTTGGCCGTTTTTCAAAGCCGATGATCAGGGAGGGTAAATCAGGAAGGAAGCACCAGAACTGAGGTTTAACCAGATGTGACTCAGCATATTAACCACACTGCGTGTTCCACTCTTACCAGATGTTGCTTCTTTGCGCAATTTAGTTTTTTGTTGTTCAAAATAAGATACACATATTTCTCTAATTTTAGGCATTATAGAAAGATATCTGCAAACATGATCTGAAAATGCAGGTGTAAATAGCATTCAAAATTATCTGGCTTAGTGTGGGCATACCCAGAGCGGATGAGTGGAGATATGAAATTGAATCATCGATAGATGGATGGGGGAAGATGAGAAGGAATGAGAGATTAGGTGAGCGGGAGCGTGACGGAGCAAGAGAGGAGCAGGCACTGTATTTTACATTTGTTTTCAGATGCTTTGAGTTTTATTGAAGCCTAATCTCTCTTGTGTGGGTGGGTGCATGCGTGCCGGGCGACGTGAGGGCATGTGCGTACACGGGTGAGCAGGTGATTGATGTTTCAGTGGGAGTGAAGGGTGAGTTCAGATTGCTGTATAATTCATTGTGTATCCTTTTTTATTGCATTTGACCAACCGAATTTCCCTACAGAGGTAATAAAGTTTATCCTCCGAAAAGGCATAAACTGACAGAGAGAGCTAATGAGGGGAGGAAGATGAAGAGATGCAGACAGAAAAGCATTATAACAGCTTCTGTTTCCGAACCTCTGCCCTGGATGAACCAGCCGCGCTGCAACTCTGAACAGGGGGAATCTGGTAACACACTGTAGAAGTGTCAAAGTTGAACAAGAAACTGCAAGTTACAGCTCTCGCAGAGCTGCAGGGTGAACCTCCACAACCTCTTTTTTTTTCAGGCTTAGAGAAAGAGAGCTGTCATCCTGCAGTTGTTTTCACTGACTGCATTTCTGTTTAGGAAAGTGATATCCTGCAGCCACCACATGAATGTGGTATTTTGTAATTAAAAAGGGTATGCAGCATGAAGAAGCTTTCTCCTGGGAACAATAAAATACACGAGAATCAAAATGAATCCGAAGATGTTTCATGAAGAAATTACCACATTAGACTGGTGGGCACACTGGATTATTGGATGGGGTAAATACCAACTGTACATTACATACATAAAAGATTAAACACCAAATCTTACTTTAAATGCATGTATGTACTATTGTAAATTAAAATGTATTGCTTTTTTTCACAGCACATACATTAAAATGCTAATATAGAGTCATAAAGCAAACTTTACATGTAAAACATGGTACCAACTGTTTTTGATAAACAGGTTGCGGGTTGTCCCCACTAGCTTGAGTGGCAATTTCAGAGCATTACCAACCCTTGCTGTAATACACTATAAAAACATTCTTCAATACTATCCTCACCCAAGCAGTCGTTAGATGGCCGGTGGTCTGACCCAGCACTACATTTACACTGCGTCTGCTCAGGCTAAACTAAAGTAGGTGGCCCAACTGGCTTGTTAAGCGATTTCATCAGAGAGCCACATCCACTCAGTTTCACTAATTTCACCAATGGCCATTATACTGTATACTGTAGCAACCCGTCTGAATAGAGTACTTGTTTCACCAACAACACATGGCACCAAAATAAATAGTGTAAATACAGTTGCTAATTTTTTTTGGTGGTGGACCTTAAAGAAAAAAAAAACTCACATAGATGTAGCTTCTTTATTATTCCACTTATATGCCACTTACATACATTTACTCCAGTTAAATGGTAGTATTTTCCCTTTAAGCCCATATTACCTGCAAATGTATTTTCCAGGTTTTGGAAGTGAGATTAGATATCTCACTGTTTTCATTGTATTTCTGTTTCCTCCCCATCAACTTTCTTTTTTCTGAGATCACTCCTCAGTTACTCTTTGGCTAATCAGTCTCATTGCTTGCTTGGTTTTCTGGTTTGGAAACTGTTTCTGGCTCTGGATATCCGCCTCTGTGTTTGGATTGTGACTGTTGGATGTTTGGTCTCTGGATTGTTAAATGTACTGAGTAATGGAAGAGGACATAAATTAGTGGACATGGACTTTTGGATTGAGGACTGCTCTGCTTGATTACCCCTTATTTTGTACGAGCTGTGTTGGTGTGGGCTTATGCAGCATTTGCCTGTTTTCTCCTCTGTTGTTCTGAGTCTCACAGTCTGAGAGAGCAGCAGATGACAACACTGACCTCTGCCATCTTGCCCACTGGGCTTATTTTACGATCTTGTGTCTTTACCCTACAGTCTCCACTCACATATGCACCTCAGGCTGCTCCCTGTTGAAGAAAGAGACTGGAAAATGCTCATCATCTCAAAACAGCAGATAGATGGTGAGTCTTTTCCAGAAGTTTCTTTCTTCAACAGGGGGCAGCCTGGTGGGCAAGATGTCAGCGGCGAGTGGTGGCATGAAAATTATTTTCAAACGCATCATCTGTTGGTTGGGAGATCCCCAGTCAAACGTCTCCCTCTAGGTCACCTTTCAGTCTCCTCTCAATTCAAGCCTCTTCTCAGCTTCTCCACTTAATCTTTATATACAAATCATTCATTCATTCATTCATTCATCTTCTATACCGCTTAGTCCCCGCAGGGGTCACGGGCGTGCTGGAGCCTATCCCAGCCAGCTTACAGGCGAGAGGCGGGGTACACCCTGGACAGGTCGCCAGTCTATCGCAGGGTTAGACGAACAACCATTCACACTCTCACTCACACCTATGGGCAATGTAAAGTCCCCAGTTAACCTAAGCATGTCTTTGGACTGTGGGAGGTAGCCGGAGTACCCGGAGAGAACCCACGCGAACACGGTATACAAATCATTGTTTAGGAATAGTAATATTGTACGTTTTCATGTACACAAGTATGTAGTAGAGTATATAGTAGCTGATGTGTGGACGTCTCCCCATTAAGGAGACTCAGCAATAATGCATAAACAAAAAAATACATACTTTGACTTAAGTCCGTGAGATAGCCCAAAACCATAATTCAATTGAACACACACACTCATGCACACACGCACACACACACACACACACCAGGCACCTGCACAGACTCAGTGATAATGCACACTGGGCATTTATCTTTACAGTGAATTATGGTACACTGCGGTCTCATTGACTCTGTGCGCAAACCTGTGTGTTTCTAAATGTGTGTATGCATAAATGTTGAGTTATGGCCCGCACTTGTGGTGTGTGTGTGTGTGAATGTGCGTTGGATTGAATTATGGCATTGTGCTATCTCATTGACTTCAACTGAGTCCCATTCATCACAACTTAACCATGGAAATAGACTTTATGGACAAAATGCTGTTGTAGCAGTGTATGTGTGTAAGCCTGTGTGCATATGCAAGTATTTGTCTGTGTGCCCCAACACGTAGCTCTAGTGAACATTACAGCAAGTGTGTTTCACAGGAAAAAGGGATCAGCATGTGCAGTTTAAAATGTTTTTGTGGTTTAGATTTATTTCTGATTCATTCTACCTGTATGAAGAAATAATTTTTTCCAGAAGTGATGCAATTACAGCTCCAAAATCTGAAAGTGAGCACAAGAACACATGAAGTTAGAAAACACACATAAGGATTTATGAGGCTGTTCACAGTAATCTAAAATGTGTTTTTAATTTTATGTACACGCAGACAGGTGTGCGTGCACTCCTTCACAGTCCTACGCTGTGTACAATCCATTCACACTGACCTTTAACTATAATAACATAGTTACTATTTCTGCATGTATATGTGTGGAAAGGTCAGTACAAGGAAAGCTACATGTGAGACTGCAAAACAGCTAGTCAGTGGGACTGATGTTACCTATAACAACATTCAAACTTTTCTAGGTCAGGCCTGAATGTTTATTGTCCTCTGCAAAGAATTTTAACAACCGCAGTAATTCCTGTACTCCTTAAATATTATCCCCATGGGTGTTACAAAAATGACAGGGGCATAGCATGAAAAGGAGAAGTGTAGAGGAGATAACTAAAAAAAAAAACAGCATCCAGAAAGCTTTTTGAAACATAGTTTCAGTCAAGTGGTGACACTGCAGCTGATGTTTACCATGGTTGTCTCGTTCTTTATAGTGGTGTGAGAACACAGCAGTATGAGGTTCGGACAAATAAAGATTTTGATTTTGCCTTCCCACACACATTTTGCGGTACTGAGTTTTATCTCCACAGGGATGGCTCGATAACAGCAGTTGTGTCTTAGTTTTATGGGCGGCACTACAACCGCACCTGCATTCTTTCTCTATGTCTCTACCACTGCTTTTAAAATATTGAGCCATCTCTCTCATAGAATCATCAAGCTGCTGCCCAGCCGCATGATTGCTGCTGAGAAGTTTTTATGTGTCTCTTTGAAGCTAAAGTGATGGTCGATGCCGCTACGCCTCTATCCAATCTCTTTTTCCCACTGTTTATTGTGGCTCTTGAGACATTTCATCCCTCTTTCTCAATTCTTGAATCATTCTTGTGCATGTCTCAGGATTACTTTTGGATGTTAACAGTAGATTCTCACCATGCACAGTGTGACACAGCTAAAGGATAAAACTGAAACGAATAGTGTACAAATATGAAACTTTTTTTGGCAAGTGACTTAATGGAAGTACGGAGTTGCAATAAAATATTATAAATAAATATTTGCATAATTATAAAATAAATAAATACATAAAGGTGTATTTTAATTGATGTTATAGTCATTCAGTATATTTTGTCACATTTGTAGTTATTAACTTATTGTATCTTATCTAATGCAAAAGAAAAAATGCCAGAGAAAAACAACATCATACACTGGGCATCGGCCTCTCGCTCTACAATCAGCTTCCACATCAGCATAGGCCATTGACACACCCATATCAGTCGAACGCTACTATATACTGTACTCATTAATTTACATAGCTGCAGTGATGGTGAGTGTTGAGTCTAGACCAGACTGAGTCATCACAGCTGGACCTCCACGTAGCATGGCCGAGCAGCTTAATGTGCGGGATTAAGGCTCCATTTTTTGGGGGGGTGTGGGTTTGAGTCCCACTGCTGCCTTTTTACAGGGCTACTGGTGTGATGTATAACTTTTCTGACTATGGATAAGGAGATTCTAGGTTCAACTACTGACTAGCTTGCAGCGATCTTTATGGGCTGCATGTAGCTCAGCTGGTAGCGTGGTCTTCTGTCAACCCCAGGATTAGTGGTTAGATTCCTGGTTCCTCCTGGCTTCATGTTGAGGTGTCCTTGGACCAGACACTAAAACCCCTGAACCCTTGGGCTTCAAAGGGGCTGTCTGTCCACAAGGAATTTCCCAGAGGGTATTAATAAAGAGTCAAAAGTATTAGTATTAAGTTAAGACATTTCTTTCTTGGTAGCATAAACCTATAGTTTTAAAAAATATATTGATTTCATGATACTACAAAAACATAAAAATAATAAAATGTGATGTACTGTACAGCATGTCAACAAAAAGGTTATTCATTTTTCTTCATGTCCTGTGGTGCAACATCACTATCACAAAACAGCATTTTATTTAATAAAGTCATGATGATAATGATCCACCACCTCTGGCATTATGCAGAAATTAACATGGACATTGTTTTGCAATCGTTTTATAATTTCTTTTTCTTTTATATTTTGAAATTTATTTGTCCCAGAGAGTGATATTTGGTGCTTTTTAAGCACATAATTGTTCACAACATACATTTTGCAGCATGTTACACTCTGCACCATCACTGGTGAATATACACACTTTGGCCTTTTCATACACAGAAAAGGATGAAACACACACACAGACACGTGCAGACACATACAGTCTCTCACAAACAGCGTGGACACGCTCTTCTGACCATATACTCCAAAATATGCTGAGCCAATGAACTAAGTCAACCACTGCTTATAATTATAGATTTACTGGTGTATATGTGTGTGTGTGTTGGAGACTGACTTTTGTCTGGCTTTTTCTTTTGACTTCATCTGACCTCAATTTACCTGCTGCTCGCCTCTAAATGCATTGCCACTTCACACACACACACACACACACCTCTCTCTCTCTGCCAACACGTGCACACACAAACACACCCTCTGTCTCAGTCTGTCTCACGTACCCCCCCCACACACAATTTTTCATATGAATAATACATTACTATACGAGCTGTCCTAAAGTCTAGAGAAAACCAGTGACAGTGAAAAGAGTGTGTATGAAAAACTTTTAGTGTGTGTTGTTAGAGTTTCTTATTTAATAGATGAGTCACTCTGACTTTCTGCACAAAGTTATTTCTGCACATACTGTACGGTTCTGCATTTATCTCGGACTGTCTCCATGTCGCCATGCATGTGTCTCTCTCTCTCTCGCGTCCCTGTGAAGGCTGTCAGGTTACATATTCCTAACTGATGACACTTGGCGACTTGTCGGTGTATGCATGCTTGTGTGTTTGTGGGTGCACAGGTGCTATCACCTATACGTCAACTTAAAGTGGGTGCTCGGTTTACGCTGGTGATGGCCCAGTTTGTCTTCCACTTGTCAAGTCTATGTTCCCTAGAGACAGAGAGAATATTAGGACAAAAAAATTGATGTGGATGTGTTTGTAAAACTGAAATGTTGGCTGCCAAAGACAAACCACCACATTTCGGTGTTTCTAACTTCACAATGTTAACAGATACTCTTTTGATTTTCTTAAGCTGTCAGCATATTGTACAGTCAGGAGTGAAAACACCAGTGAGGTGGGACAGCGTTATTGTAATATAAAACATATCTAATATCAAAAGAACCACTTTGGTGGCCAAATAGTGGGCATTTGCACTGCTCCATGGTAAGTGAAACATAACAGGGAGCTATTGTTGGCAAAAGTTACTGGCTGTGAAGATGTAATTGACAAGAACAATATTTTGTAAGGATTGATTTCACAGTTCATAGATAGTAGACAAGACAGGGCAACATTTTCTAACACATCTAATGCCACTAATCTAATTGCCACTGAGCAATGAAAAAAAGTAAAAACCAATCGCACATCTTTTTGGAACAGGTTTACCTTCATATTCATAAATCATATGCTTTACACTACTTCTGACCATTTTCCACTATTGAATATATCGTTTGTTATTTTTCAGGTATCCTGTTTCAGTTGATTTCCACATGGTATAAAAATAAAATAGGAGTCTTCTGAAAATCTATTGAATACATATTCACATTTAAAAAGTGAATACATTACAGCTACACATATGGTTTACAAAGTGGTCTGCCGTAGTCTGGATCAAAAGCACGTAATCGTCCTTTTAAAGAAACTCAAAAGCTTAAGAATACACCTAAAGAAAAAGTGGAAGCAAGTAGGGCAACTATTACTCAAAGTGTAATGGTTGAAACTGTCTAGTTTAAAGTAATAGTAGGGACTGTCCATATATCACTCTGGTACCAAACTGCTTCTGCTGCCGGGTTCTGTCACCATCTGCTTCTCGTACCAAACGCCAGGGGAATTCAATCTTTGTCTCACTTCCGCCCAGGGTTTGAAGCCTGCTGTTGTTTAGTGTATGTGTGTGGTTGAAAGAGCAATTGTGTTTTCATTGTTTAGGTGTCAACAACTCATGGTGAGCTACTTGTTTGCATATTGTTAATTCTGCCCCTCTCACCGTGTCCGGCTGTGGATCTCTGCATGTTTTCTATGGGATTTGTGTCTATGCCTGCGTGTATGTGTCCTGCCAAGTCCAGAGTGTCCCTGCACACTGACTCGATTTGACAGGCCTGCTGACACTCTAGCATTTAGCTGTACGTGTGCATGTGTGAGTGTGTGTGTGGAGAGTGGTGGGGTGGGGTGGTGGGTATGAGTGACAAGGTGTGACACACTAGCATTTGTCTCGTAAATGCCAGAACAGAGAACTGACACAAAAGGGCAGATAGACGGTGAGAAGAATGTGGGCACAGAGAGGAACAAATGAAGGGAAAGGGTGAGAGGAAGGAAAAGGGGTTTGGCACTTTCTCACATTTAATTACTAGTTTGGATTTTAAAAACATCAAATCCAAAGAAACCTTGACACTTTTGTTCTGCCTTCAAAATGTGATAGCCTCACGTCTGCCAAGGTGTTTGTCGGTTATGGCACCTTTCACTCTGGATATCAACAAAACGCCATTTCAACATTTAAACGGTTGTCAGGTTTCTGATTTCTGATGCTCCTGATGTCAGAGTTACACTTACTGTTTGTTACTGAATCTCCTATACATTTCCTTATTCAACATTAAACAAACATTTTTTATGTAGTTTGAAAAACTCGTCTTGTTATGTTGGCCCATAGAAGCACAGATCAGTAATCTGTGCATAGACGAAGACATGACATGTCTAATGATGTCTAATCTATTCTGAATATGTATTACACATAAAAAAATAAACATTGTTTCAAAACCCAACTCATGATTAGCCTGAAACACAAAGTTTCTATTGAGTCAAAATCATTTCACTAACTAAAACAAATCCACCGCTGTTTATTATTTTGTCCTTTTCTGGATCCTGTATGAATAATGGCTCGTGATTTCATTGGTCAGTTGCTGGGCTGTTGACAGGTTTTAATCTGATATTGAGAGATTTACCTGCTTTGGAGCTGTTTAGCCATGTAGCATAGGTTACCATGGTGATAAATGGTGGCACGTGTGTACAGGTAGTTTTAGGCAGCTGCTGTTAATATTTAATGACACATAGCTTCTGCATTTACACAGTGATGTGAGTGGTACATGCATACATTTTTTAGATTCAAACATGTACCAAAATGTAAAAACGTTATGTCAAGTTAGGGTCAAATGAGAGCACACATTTTTTAAATCTACCTTGGCTACTGTTGTTAATGTTATAGCAAGGTAGTAACCTGGCTCATATTTGTTTAATAGCATAGTTTCCACAATGTTAAATATACCATACCATATATATACATGGAAGCATGTGGCTAAAATGTTTGTGGTTATTTTATTGTAGATTTATTTGGTTTATTTCAACTGAAATGCAGCTGTGTTGAGAACTAAAACAGGGAGAATACCCAAAACATATTGATTTAAAACAGAAACAGTACATTGCACTGTAGGTTTTGAAAAACATCACTGAACGTGAAAGTTTGTGGATTGACAGATCTCTCCGAACTTTGGCCCCATCTTTGAGATATAAACAAGTTTAAGAGCTTTCTGAACCTTCTTTTTCTCCACTGTCAATAATGGCTCTTCGTGTTGAACTGATTTGGTCAGTGCAGCCGCCACTTGAGAAAGAGTGTCTCAGATATCAGCCTCTAAGCAATGATGAATAAATCTAGTCGCTCTGCCTGGACCTGACTCATTAAAACATATTAATTCGCCTGTCGTGTGGGGATCCAAACTGAGTAAATGTAGCCTCTTACCCTGGGACCCAGTCTCATTAAAATATAATAGTGCCAGTGTAATGTAGGGACTCACCAGATGCATCCTGTGACTGTGGAGCTCCAGATTATATAAAAGAAATAATGTTTCCATCTGTGATGGAAATGTATTTCAGTTCATCCAGAAACAAATCAGATCATGTTCCTAAAAAATGTAACCTACTGAATCATCATTGTGTTGATTTGTGATTAACAGTGTGTTAATTAAATGTGATTAAGTAAATTATTTGGATTGCTTCTTTTTCTCATATTAGAATACTTAGCAAAACCAAAACATGAATGTCTTCTTATGGAAAATCTGTTGGGCAGTTCAGGGGATCATATTATATTTTTGACATCAAGTAATGTGGAAATCCATATCTGACCATCCACTGTGTGCTCTTTCACCACTAAGTACTGCACCCTTATCCTGGCCACCCTCTCAGGTTAGCTGCCACAGCTCCATTCATAACTAGTGCTAATTTGAGTGTTTGTGCAGAGGTTGATATGTCTCAAATTGTTTTTTGGATGTGAAGGAAAGTTTGTTTAAGTAAACTTTGTTTACTTTTCCCAAATACTAAGCCATAAAACAGCAATAGTTCAAGTTACGAGCGAGCACCAAACTTCGATCAGTGTTTTGTCTGTACAAAACAGATGATTATTTTCACAACATGCCACAGCAAAATTTTTGGCTAGGTTGTTGCCAAATATGGTGCTGCTCCATGGGTCATAGTTTGGCTCACAGGAAGACTTCAATCTGAACAGAGAAGGATTAAGGGAAGGCAGATCTTAAAGTCTCAGGAGGTCAAACAAGGTTTTTTAGTCCAGAGAACTTGTTGCATAAAGAGGCCTTATAACTTGTGTTTGCAAACCCGAAAATCAGTCTTGTATCAGTTGAGCACTACAATAAACTAAAACCTCTAAATTAAGCTTTTTTGTCTATAGGATTAAACACAATACTTCTACATGTGTGAGGGTACAGCTGCATTATGTTATTTTCTCTAGGGGTCTTGGCTCGTCCCCACAACCTTTTTAGACTTTGACTTTATTTATCATAACCTCAGAAAACCTGAGTGTACGAAAAAATTATTTGACCAATTTTGAAAGGAAACATTGTCTTTGTGGGTCTGAAATGTCAGGTGTATGTAAAAAACCCATTTTGTAATCATTCTACCTCAATTTTAAAAATTACATTAATGCATTAGTCATTGTTAAGAGCCCGTAAAGTAAAGATTTTACCCCTGTGTCCAATTATGTAATTGGTATAATTTACTACAAACAAGCTCGTGGTGAGGAATGTTCGGATTTTATGTCTTTTGTTGCAGTATTTCTGTTCTTAATTTTGGAAAATACAGAGAAAGTACAAGAAATTCTGCATTCAGATTCCCTCTAATAATAAAGAAACAAAATAAAAAACTTCAGATTGCTTATGAAAATTGTGGTTTGTGGTTTAAACGAATTCCTACATGTTTTTTCCTTATATATATATAGTCATAGCATCTTTAAACTACTGTCAATCCTAATGTGTATATGTATTATCAGATAGTTCTAACTTAACGAATAATTGAGGTAAGAGATCAGTCCAATCTTCTAATTGAATCATGATTGTTATCAGCTTGGAAAATAGTCTTATAAAAAGATGACAAAACTATTTCAGTTTCCTCTTTTCCTGTGAAATGTATGTACACATACTGAGTATGAGTTTATGTGCATCTATAAATCATGAGTTTGCACTTTTGAGTGAGTTAGTGCAGTGCATCAGTTTGTGCAAAACATGATTCATAAAGTTGAATCCTTCAAACCTAACCTAAAAGTCACATGCAGA
>OMLM01020468.1:79268-82474 GCA_900302695.1 Helostoma temminkii | reverse complement strand
CCCCGGCGCACACACACACACACACACACACACACACACACACACACACACACACACACACACACACACACACACATATTTAAGAATAACTAAGAAAAATCCTTATCTTCAAACATTGTGGCTTTTACCCCTTGGAGAGTCTTATGGCGCCTGTGTGTGCGTCTGTGTGTGTGAGTGCAGGATCTTTTGCATATAATTTTCATGTTATACAATGAAGTCCTTTTGTATATGTGTGTCATCATGTCTGTGTCTTCTTGTGTGTGTCTGTGTGAGTGTGTGTGTGTGCTTTCTGATGTGGTTTTGTTAAACAGAAAAACAACCCTTGAAGTTTTACAGAGAAAATCCTCAAATCCCCAAATGGATTGATAATTACAAACAGGATAACACTGATATGTGTATGTGTGTGTGTGTGTCATGGAGCTGTAGCTGAATATGTTTTATGAGATTTGAAGGAAAAATAATTAGAAATTTTTGCCACAGCTCACAGAGAGTTTGAAAGGCAATGACAGAGATAAAGTAAGTCTGAGATTTAGGAAACAATATAAACAACCAGAGAGATTGAACGACAAGAACAGTTAGATTAAAGAGACAGGAGGGACAGAGAAAGTGTGGCAAGCTTTTGTGGTCAAAAATGTCTAGATGCTTCCATTTAGTATAAACAAACTTACAAAGTTTCTTTACAGCTCTTAAAGCTTCTACCGTGTCAATCCGAAGTGGTTTCATTGTTAATATTAGCAAAAAAACTAGTTGTAAAACTATTTGTATTGCAATGAACCTTTTATTTTTAGGGCAGGACATAATCTGTTTTCCTTACTTAATTCTCTATACTATATTGATTCACCAAACCGCAGTGCACGTGCATTAAAAATGACCGAAATATTGTTGATTTTTGACAGTCATGCCAAGAAAGCATGTTGATGTGAAAATAAAGACACTGCCAGAGAGAAAGCGAGCAGAAAACATGAGAGACGTGGAGAGATGCAGAAACAAGAAGAGGAGAATACAGCAGACAAAAAGGGGAAGACAGAGAGGATTGAGATTGAGACATTTTGATGAATGAGCCGAGTTTTGGGCCAGTGGCAGTACAACTAAACCAGAAAATTATAGACTTCCAAACTACTTTACACAGAGACAAAGACCTTGAAATCATAAGAATACAATAGGACAAACAGAGGAAAGACAAGAACAGAGCAGAAAAAGATTAAATACAAAATACAAAACAGAGAAGAATATAATAGAACAGTACAATAAAAAAAATCACTCAGTTTGTATGGAAAAATAAGACTGCACCTACTAAATCTAACAATTACTGTGACAGTGCTAACCTGTTGATTATGAGCAGTTATGTTTACTCTGTACTCTATTATTTTGCTAATGAACATTAAGCACAAACTACAGCTGCTGTTAATGGAAATATAATTAGTTTTGCATTTCTGTAAGTCCTGAGAGAACATGAAGGACTGTACCAAATTTCATGACATGACATCACTAGGAACCAAAAATGTGAACCTGATGGTGTTGTTGGATCAATAAAGTCATTAGGATTCATCCTCCAGTGAGCACAAATGACTACGACTGTACTATAAACAGTACACATACACTATTCATTACTTTGCTATATATTGGCCTTTTTGTTATTTGTGATGTCAAACAGAAACGTCCTCCTTTCTGGGTTCTTCTCTTTAGATGACTACAAAAATGCATTTTTTGTTTGCAGTGTAATATCGTGACAGATGTTGAGATTAAAAACCTCTTTTGCAAGGGAGACCTGGCCAAGATAAAAAAATAAATAAATGAAAGAAAAGAAAAGCAAAACTGTTAAAACAATGTATGTATAATAAGGCAACTACAATATACAGATAACACAGGTGTGTGTATATCATGATGCTTTTGTGTTGGAGCAGTGTAAATGCAGGGCAGGACACAGTCATCACTTTCATCATTTTCCGCCACTGGGGGCAGTAACGGCACACATACTGACACTCCTCCTCCTCCTCTCTCTCTAACCATCCATCAAGTGTGTGAAAGATCCTTAAGGCCCTAACATTACTCTTGTTGGGTGTGATGGAGTGCTGGACAACTCTGTCTCTTTCTCCATTTCATTCTCTCCTTCTCTCTGTCTTCCTCTCTTTTATTCTCCTGGTTGCCGCCCCTCTGTCTCTTAATCTTGCTTCTTCACGTACTCTCACCCTAAATCTCTGTGGTCCTCCTCTCTTACTCACTCTATAGCTCTCCATCAGTCTGTCTCTTTCACTGCTTTGCCCACTCTGTCCTCTTCTTTTAATGCTCACTCAATGCTTTACACATATGTGCGCGTACACACACACACACACATGCACCCACACATTTGCCCCACAGGGTTGTAGTTATCAATCATGTTGATTATGATCCGTATCTTCGCAGCAACATTGAGGGTTTTGCGGAACAATGACATCATTCATCTATACATCACTGCTAATATGGTCTTCATTTGGTGTTCTTGAAGTGGCGAGAGCGGGAGACAGACACAGTCAGCGAGGGACAAAAGCCCAATTTGGATGGGATTAGTTTCCTGAACCACGTCTGAAATACAATTACTAACAAAGGCGATGGTGCTTTCATGTTCCCATTCAAATGTGATTAGAGTTGCTTCAGCTTCCATCCACTATCAACAGAAAACTAGTTAAAAGTGAGTTTTGACATGAGATTGATGCAGGAATCTATATGAAGCAGCTTGTGGAGACAGGTCCTTTTACTTATTTGCATTTATTTATACATTATATTATGTTTCCAGCAAGCAGCCCAACTATTACCAACATTAAGTTTATAAAACCCTTTTGTATAATACCCAACAGATGCACACTGTGTGTTGTATTCTGTGAAAAGAGCTGAAACAGTCACTTAACTGTACATTTTACTTAGATGTAAATGGAAACTTTCTTTCTATCAGTTGAGTAATATGTGAAGGTCAGAAAAAAAAGCAATTCAAAGACATTACTTTGGACTTCTGAAATTTGTGGAACTAGAACTAGAACTAACGATAGTCATAGTCATAGTGGTGCTCGAGATAAAAAGAGGTTACCAAATTTTCACAAAGGGAGATGTGAGTTAAATTGTGTTAGAAACGATTTTACAGGGGTTCCAGTCCAGATGGCATTTAGTAACAGACATGGTGGGTTAATAACACTGTGAGAGTCTCTGTAAGAGATTCTGTCAGTGTGGTTTGA
>OMLM01020468.1:64268-74268 GCA_900302695.1 Helostoma temminkii | reverse complement strand
TGCACGTTCAAGGACACTGATTTAAACATGAATGAATAATTTATTGATATGAGGTGTTTGCTAATGAAAAGTTGAAACATGTCAGTCCAGTGTGCCAGATCTCTTACACTGTTAGTACAGTATGTTAATTGGTGTTTTAATACATATATAATAGTTCTAATCTTTGCAGAGCTGGTATTGATGTTTTAACAACAACTTACTTGCAGAAATATTTTTTATTGCACTGTTATTGTGTTAACTGTATCCAGTAAATTGTCACACACACACTCAAACTCAAACTTAAGAAAGTCAAGTGAGAAGTGTCCTAAACAATTTTCATAAACAACAAGTGTGTGTGTGGACGGTGCAGGTTTCATCACTGAATTAGCAATAGCAATTAGGAAAATGGCAGTTATGTGAAATAGATTTGTATGTAGTTCATAATAATAAATCAATTCTCACATCACTTTTTCCTCTCACTACCTCCTCTTTTTAATTCTGTTTATTTCAATATTTCCCAGTATATCTACAGTATACAACAACCAGGGATTCTTTAATGGAGATTGTGTGTGTGTGTGTGTATGTATGTGTGTTTTACAAACAAACCTTTGCATCACATTGCTTGTTTACTCTGACCAGGCTCGGTAATGATGCATATGTTTTCTTTGCATTCTACTTTATTGCTCACTCTGTCTTTCTTTTTCCACTGTTGATGCTCTACTTCTTTATTTCTTTTTTTTGTTGTTGTTTATAAACAACACTTTAACCTTTAGCCATTATTAAGTAGTTCTGATCACGACTTTGGTTAAAAACTCTGGATGCTGGGTGTGTCTTAGGAGTGATTTACACACAAGATTTTGAATTGCTTCAAAATGTTAGTTTTGCTTTTATCCTCTTTGCTTCTTTCTTTCTCTATTGTAAAACTATGTTCCCTGCTCATTTGACTCTTTTACTCTAAATTCAATTTTTTAAATCCCTTAATTCAACACTAAAATGCAAACTTTGTTGTTAATGTGCTTTATATCCACATGAAAAACGGGCTCCCTGCCATTACAGTGCATGACTGGTGATTGGTGCTTTAAAACCTACTGACTTGAAAAATAAGTAGCCAACTGGTGTGAACTGGTTAAGCGTAACTTGCAAAGACACGCAGAGGGTTTCTCAGCAGGAGTGTAACACACTGTACATATTGAGAAAACAAGACAGATGGAGGGGCATCGGCACCAACTAAATTAGCCTGCTTCAGTTTTTGTGTTTTTAGACAGGCACAGGTTTTATCTCCACAAGTCAGTGAGTGCACAAAGTGTGACTTCTGGGTTTGTGAGCACAAACATTAGCACCACACCACATTTAAACACATTATTAACATACAGGATAATTGTTTTAATAGCTGTTGCTAAACGCCAAGTGTTTATAACTCACTGGAACCAAACACTTACAGGACTTAAGAAGAAACACTTATGTTTTATGCACCAGATTTATTCTTTTATAAATGTAGCCTTAACAAGACATGTAAAAGTTATCTCATTTGTTAGTTTTCATTGCAATTGAGGCTTTTCTCGTTACTCTATGTGTTGATACCGACAAAAAAATTATAGCAGGCTCTTGTAAGATGTTTAAAAAATATCTAATTTTGCAAAACATCTGAGTGAGGTCCTTGAGGAACTAATTTGCAGTCAGCTGAACAAAGATATATGATAATGTTTGTTTACTGTGTGTGTTAATGTGCATATTTGTGAGTGTGCTTCTCTGCGGGGAGCTCTGTTTAACACACACACACCATCTGGACTTCTTCAAACACTGCATCAGTCTAACTTCCTGAACACTGGTGTGCGTGTGTGTAAAATGCTTACTGTGTATTTGACAATATTTGTGCTGTGTGTCTGCACATCACTACTTCCTTGTATGTGTGCACACTGTTGAACATGCACACTGTATGTGTGTGTGCATGTATGATTGTTGGCTGTGAACATGCATTCAGGACGGCTATTGTCTTTTGCTAGGCACTTTGAAGATTTTGTACAAACGTGTGTATGTTATGTTATGTAACATTATCAGTGATTACAGTAAAATTATCCAACAAACTGGGTAGCTGGGTCACAGGAGGTGTCTTGTCCAGTTGTTTCCTCAAGGACATTATACCAGGTTTGTTGTCGCCTGGTTCCAGGCATACTTGCTCCTCACATCTCGTTTTTTCTGTGATTCTGATGGAAAGTCTCATTATCAGCCTTATATTTGCAAATGTGGTAAAAACCACAGACAGACGGGACCATGATGCTTTTGTCGACAGATAGTCTCGAAAGTGTAACCTCACTTTAGGATGATTTGCTGTAATCTACTTTGGATGTACTTTAGATTTCATTGTAGACTGAGGGTTATGTGGTCATTCTCTCCAGCTGTTGCCCACAGCAATTATTATATACACTATTAGTGTTCTTTCCATTTGCACTAATTAAATCTGTTAACCTGCTTCCTAACTTACATTACCTCATTGTTATTGCTGTTAGGCTCTCTAACGTTATTGATAATGCACATTATTCCACTCTCACTTGCACTGCCACAGCAGGTAATCAGATCTTCCATTTCCATTTTCCCATTGCATTTCTACTTATTATTGCAGAGCTACAACCATTACACCCTTCACATCCATCCATTCAGATGTCAGAGCGAGAATGCTTTCCCAGTGATTCACTCCCTCTCGCCGAAGAGCCAGGTATTACTAAATGCAGAGTCAGGCTGGTGCAAGCTGAGATTCCCATTTGCACTCTATAAATATCATTCTAATCAGTCAGTTGTTTAGCCAGTCAATAAGTCAGTCACCCAGTCAATCAGCTCAGCTGCAGGCCA
Source organism: Helostoma temminkii (assembly GCA_900302695.1). Taxonomy (NCBI): domain Eukaryota; kingdom Metazoa; phylum Chordata; class Actinopteri; order Anabantiformes; family Helostomatidae; genus Helostoma; species Helostoma temminkii. The sequence continues at coordinate 71,442 of OMLM01020468.1, read as the reverse complement.
GCTAGTCAGTCATCCAATTATGCAATTAGTTAGCATGCCAATCAGTCAATTGGGCAACTGGCCAAGTGGATATTCAGCCAGCAAAACAATCAGCCAAACAGTTTGCCAGCAAGCCAAATATTAAATTACCCATTCAGCCTACCAGCCAAAAACAGCCAACCAGCTAGTCAGTCATACAGACAGAAGTGTAATTAGTGATAAGTGATTAGGATGTTCCAGTCATTTAGGATGAACAACTGCATTCTGCAATTAAGGCCTCTCTCTTTCCCTCTCTGTTTCTCCACTACCCATTGTTCAATAGTTTCTGCTCTCCAGTTTCAGCTGTGTGTGTGTGTATGTGTGGGTGTGTGTAGCCAGACACATTACATACACACATTACAAACACAAACATTATTATTCTGCTCTTTGCTGCACTTAGAGAAACTTCCATTGAGAATCCATTACTGGCTAAAAGCACTCAGATTAATTATGACTAGAAATTCACTCAGAAGCAGCGTTCAAATACACAAAAACCTGTTTTCATAAAACAGTATATTTCTTGACTTAATGTAACATTCTTCATCAACAGTATATGGAAAGAACATTTTACATCTAAATACATAAATATTTTATGATAACATATAAAACCTATTCTAGGCCCCCAAATACTTAGATGAAGTGATTTGATGTAGCAGTTTGTTACTTTATAATTTTATTTGTTCTTAAGTTTTCAATTTCTTGCATTTCCTTTAATGTTGCTGTAATAAAAGGGAAATGCTTTTGATCAGTAGTGCATATGTAAAAACATCATAAAGCCTTTTGTGGCTTCAGATGGAGATGCAAAAATATAAACTGCCTCAAGTCAGTGTCTGTAGAGTATGAAAGCAACGAATCTGGTGTGTGGTGTTGAGTTTCCTGAGCTCTGTAGCCTCCATCTCATCTCTGCTTGAGGCTACTGACTCAAGGCTAAATTAGCTGCAACTAACACACTTGAGTCCATCAGCAGTCAAGCAGTTATGAATAATGTAGGTGATAAGTTTGTTCAGGAGAGAAGAATGTACGCGATAAAAGGCTGCTGTCTGTGGTTCCACTGTCCCACATTTTGTTCTGTCTGTTGGAAACTGAAATTGTTTGAACACTTTAATATTACATTTATTACAGTATAGCGCTGATGCACTAGAGGATTTATGTTACCCAGTACCAATGCCAGTGTTGGTATTATTATCATTGAGTCATTAGATCAAACCACCCCCTTGTGTTTGATGGTTTTCTACTCGTTGCCCCTGGGTAGGTTTAACCCATTATTGTGTTGTTGCCATAGGAGATCGATTTTAACCCAGTAATTTTTAGTATGTAACTTTCATTTGTTATCTGCTGTGGCAAATCAATAGGTTACATATGCTGTATAAAATGAGCACCAAGGTAAAAAACATTTTCTTTCTTCTCTTTCTTTCCTGTCCCTGCTCATGTCTGTCTTCCAATCATGTTTTTCTGTGAACCTCTTAACCCTCTGGGAGAAAGGCTGGAATATTGGGTTTCCACTACTAATGGGACATGTTCAAAAAGGACCATCAGAAAATGACTTTTTTCATTTATATTGATGCCTTGTGGAAATCTTCAATTTTAATTTTTTTCAATGTCTTTATTATTTTTTAAATCATGGCTCAATCCAGTGACTCCAAAAGACAGAATGGATAGCTTAAGGGGCAGGACTGCATACTACATTACTGTTCAAAGTTTCAATGTTTTTTGAAGAATAGCAGATTTTATTACATTAGATTGACCAGAAATTCAGTGTAGAAACTGTAAATGACTACTATAGCTGGAAGCAACTGTTTAGCTCCAAACATTTGAATTGTAGATGATCTGACAACATGAAAAGATTGAATAAAAAACAATGACTTACTATCTCCAAGCTACAACTATTAAATGTAGTCTATTTAGTTTAGACTTGGAAAGGTAGAGCTCTTAATTAACTAGTCTTCTTTCTCACTTAACTGAAGAAAGTCAGGTAAGAAACTAAGAATTGAAAATAATTGGTTATTCATTCCATATTTGTAAATATCTAAGGGTTAGAGACTCCCTCCCTAAAATATTGTTGTTTTATGCTCAGAACGTTCAAGTGCCTCAAATGACACTGGAATAATAATAATAATAATAATTGCTAATTTAGGAGAAGATCTTGTACTGGTACCAACTTGCCATGATGACACTTCCTGTGATGCACACTGTTATTTTCTCAGAGGTTGGAATCAGTTTTATTCTCTTTCTTTTATTTTTCTCAACCTCTACTCTTATAACAATAATTACAGTTGCAAGAAAAGTAAGTAAAACATTTGCCATTTTCTTGGATTTCTGCATGAATTGGTCATGAAATGTGATCTGATCTCCACCAAGTGACAGAATGTTCAGCCAGGGAAAACAGTGCAGACAGCCAGATATAGTTTTGATACTGTATGTCTCTCCTTTCATATTACTCACAAGTTCCCCAATTATGTTAATTAAACATCCACAGCACAAGAACTGATACAATCTCACAAAATAAAATAAATTATTTTTAGCTAAAATACAAGATTTCTTATTCCAATAAATACATCATCTACATAGAAGTAAATTTTTAGTGCTCAGATGCTCTTGTATCTCTGATGACACTGATATTCTGCCTTGTGGTGCACTACAGATCACCTGCCCCTAGTCACAATGTTTGCCATTATGTGTCATTCATTAGTGTGATATCTCAAAGCCTGACATCCAAGAACCTCTGTGTCATATTTGATCCTGCCCTCTCTTTTCATCAGCACATGTTGAAGATGTTATTGTAACTTTTTGCTTTCAGGCCTGCCACATGCTGATAATAAAAGTCAAATGGTTCAGAATGCTGCTCCAAGAATTGCAACTAAATCCAGAAAATGTCACCACATTATACTATTTTTCGCTTCCATTTTGTCCTTTCTGCTCTGTGAATGCAAGGCTCCTGTCTGTCCTCTAAGTTAAAAAGCCCACAAACTCTTTCCTATCGTTCTCCCTTCCTCTGGAATAACCTCCCTGCTGACTCAGTTGAAGCCTTTAGATCTAAACTTGAAACTCATGTTTACACCTTAATTTGCAGCTAGTAGCGGACTCAGCCTCAGTAAATCTATTAAACTTAATATGCACCACTTTACAATGACATCACTGTAAACCTGAAAACCACTTAATCTCTCTAACTCTCTCTGTGTTATTTATTCCCCAAAGCCCATGAGTATCCAAGCTGTGTGCCTATCTTTCTCTCCCCTCCCTCAGCAGTTGCTCTTTCTGAGGTTTCTTCAGTGATTTTTTTTTTCTAAAAGTGTGGCGTTTTTACTAATGTGATTTGAGGGTCTAAGGATAATGTCATATTCCTTACAAATTGCCCCCTGAGGCAAATTTATGCTTTTGCGCCATATAAAAAAACTTTTACTTGGCTTTTCAGTTGCCTTGTAATATAACCATGTGTGATAATCTCTAGGTTGAGTCATGATTTGCTAAGGAGCAACTCAGCTCATTTACTGGAACAGTCAAAGCCCAGTCTGAGGATTGTTGCCATATTTACCAACCCTCCACGCAGTGGTGAGGACAAACTTTTTTGTCTAGACGCGATAGTATAAAGGCTATTTGTGGTTACAGAAAATCAAAACTGAGTCAGCAAAGGCAGCAGGTTTGTGCCAGACATAGTTGTAAATGGGATAAAAATGTTCCTTCGTGAAGTTAATTGTTTATTTAAGAAAGATATGAGACAAGGGGACGTGTGATAAAATGTCACAGTCACAGTTAGCATACAAGCACATGGACTGATCTTTAAACCAATGATCCACAAAGCTTTTACATCCACTCTTTGTCTCTCTTTCTCTCAGTAACTATATTATGGTAATAACAAGATAATTTTGTTATGTTACAGACTGAATAAAGCCATTTTTACTCAGATCTTCTCTGTGTCTGCTGATAAAATGGACAGATCCAATATCAGTGCTTCAGATCGACACACAAACACAGACAGACATTTATTTAATAGAGAAAATTCAATATAAGTTTTAGCTGCCAGAGGAATCAAGAGGGTTAATGTAAAGGAGTTACTTTGTGTGTGTGTGTTTATGTGTTTCTATCTGTCCTTGCTTTACGTATTTGTGTTTAGTTGAATTGGGCAGCAAAACTATGGGAAATGCTGCTGTGCAAGCCCATTTCTTACAAAATACATTCTTGTACTACCTCATTTCCTATTGGATTACCCTTAATAGAAAAGAGATTTCCACTGGAGCTATATGGAGAACTGGTGGAGACCAAATCAGAGCTGAAACGAGACAGTAGTCATTAATTTCAGTAGCCTACAAAGTTTGTTTGTGTTAACTGGCTGTTTTATCTAGGCTCTATTCTGATTTGTGATGCAATATTTCTATTGAGTAATCTGTGTATGCCTGTGACCCCATTGAGCAGGCCAGATGTTACAATATTAATAATAGAACAGATTTATTTAAATGCATATAAGAAGACAAATTGTATAATAACATGAACATATTGTAAAAAGCGGTGATCACATAGAAGTGCTCGCTGCATGCCAGTGTGTTTGTTCTTATTTGTGTCCGTCACCTACAGGTCAATGAGATGCCAAACGTATTAGTATATCATGTAGAATTTCATGTGTGACCATTTATAAATCCTCATTATCGTCACCATTGATTTTTATTGTAATTCTGAAAGAGCAGCCACCATTAAATTCCAGAAAAAGGAGAAAGAAGGAGAAGGAACCAGAGGGTAAAAGGAGAATAGAAAATGCAAAGTCATAATTGAGCTATAAAGAATATTGTTAGCAGTAAATGATCCACATCATGTGATGACTCAGCAGTTCTTGGATCTTCTCATGAGCCAGCAGTTCTGTGATGGCTGCTGTCACTCATGGATAGACACACAGAACTAAAGGTCACAGCAGAACCAACTCTGGTAGCACTCTCAGTTCTGTGGAAAATGCAGCAACGTCCTGCAAAACATGACTTCATAACATCAGACTCCCTTCATATCTACTTATGGAGCAAGTCATGAGTTATATTACCTAAAAGGAAATTCCAGTTAGTCACCCTTTATTTCTGGATGAGCAAAACATGCATTTGATCAGGAAATACACCATTCACTCCAAAAGACTGTTAATCTTAAGTAAAAATCTTGATTAAAAAATCTGAACCTTATCACTGAGTATGCTCATCATTATCGAAGTTTTTCCATTCGTCATCTTTGGAACATAGCTGACGGTGACTCACATTTCTTCTTATTTAAATTCATTTAAAAGATGACCTTTTTGCTCTATGGTTCCTTTCAAATAGTTCCCATTGTAAAGTATCTGGTAGGAATTCAGAAAGACTCTGGCAACACTGGAGTTTTATTAAAAATGTAAGACAGATATTCTTAGGTGCAAAAGTGCAGGAACCAGGGTCTGAAATAGTGAGTAGATCTCCGGATTTGACAGGCGATGAGACTGTGCACAAGAATGATTAGAGTGGGACCGGTGATGGTAATGTTAGGTAGGTAATGTTCTGACTACTATTCAGTAAGGCAGGAATGGAGTGCAAGGTCAGGTGAGTATCGCTGGTGCACAAGGCAAGTATTTGCAGAGAGCAGCAGATTGTCTGACACCAGTGTTTCAGGTGTGTGAACGTAAGATGAAAGATGACAGAGGCAAGATGGCGTCCTCCTTGGCGTCCTCCACGTGGTCAGGCTTCACAAAGAAACTCAAGACCAGAGCAGATAAAAACACACACAATCCTCCAATAAACAGAATATCTGAGTCCACACTCCATAGTTCAGAGTCCAAGGTCCACAGTCAGAATCAGGGTCAGTTAGAAACAGCTGAATAGGACCAGACAGGAAGTGGATATTTCAGAATAATGGCCAGAAACAGGAGATAAAGCTGTAAACTGTGACACCCATTTTACCTGATTTGTGCTGTGTGAATCCAGTTGTCAGTTTTTATTTATTTATTTATCCTTTCTACCAAGTGTAAAACATCAGGAAGCTATGGTTACATTATCAATTGTGCCCCTAAAAATAAATTTGTATAATTAACGCATGGCAATGGAAAATTGTTTTAATGTCATCTGGACTTTATCTGCATATAACACATGTACTAACTTAAACTAGTTCAAATAAGCAAATAGCTTTTTAAATGATTTAATTACATACATCTCATTACTCAAAGACAAAATTCTGTTGTTCTATTCTGTTGTGTTGATAGGAAATATGGCTAACGTGTTTACATACCACAGTGTTTGCAGTTTGTTTTGGATGGAATAGGAGCTTATCCAGATGTCTGCAACAAGGATAAGGATTTACACAGATCTCGTAAAGCTGTCAATGGGAAAGCATAAGCACTGTTGGTATGCAAGTATACAGAGGAAATGAAGAAGCTCTGCAGGTTTCGGTGTGAAACCTGACTTGACATCAGCCCAGAATACAGCACAACCTGCCTCCTGCACATGAATAATTTATGACAGCTGGGACCACTGGGACTTATTACAGTCTAATGCAGACCTGGCCAGTGTCCCCACAAGCCCCTCAAGTTGGGAATCCTGTCCCTCACCATATTGGGTTTGATGTCACAACTCCATTGAGAGCCCTTTTGGAGGCAGCCATTTTGTGTACCTCCTGGCAAACAATTCACCCATTTTATTTGGATACAGGAGAGGATTCAGCCCATACAAGTTGGCGGTGGCTAGTTACAGTATGTTAGAGATCTTAAATGTTCCTGTGGTCATTATGTCAGCCTGTACGGATTTGTAATGTTGTTGGGAGAAATCATCCAGAGTCTACTAAAGATTAACTCCAATCAAATATGTGTTTTGCTCTGTACCTACTTCACTCTTCATACCTTCCTCTATTGCTATTTTTTCCCTTTTTCTTTTCTTCAGAACTGACTTTTTTCAACATCATTCTCTCCTCGTCACTCGTTACCTACCTTCTTTTCTATGTGCCCACCTTCATTTTTCTTCTTCACCTCCTTCATCTTCCTTGTGCCATCTATCTGCTCTTCTGTCCTCTCTAGTGTTTTCACTCATTCACCCTCCTTCTGTCTACTTGCATATGCTGTGAATCAGAGTAAGTTTCCATGGGGAACAGCTCTGAATATTATCTTAAATTTTTCATTCCTCATCTCTGCTGCTAGTTTTACCCTCAATTTGTTGCCCAGAGCCAA
>OMLM01020468.1:15882-47647 GCA_900302695.1 Helostoma temminkii | reverse complement strand
TCATGTGATTTCATCTCGATATTCATTTTCCTTTATGCAACTGATGACTTCATTTCCTGCTTATCACTGGGTGTGGAATTCTGAATGTCTCAAATGTCAGTAGCCAAGTGGTTTGCTGGTTTATTCGACCTTAACTGTTGGATCACTGGATTACCGCCTGCTTGACTTTTATCACTGTAACCTGGTAAGAGCATTTGATTGGAGGCCATGATATAAAGCAAGCAAACTGAATGTTTTGCTTTTCCTCTCTCCATCCTGTACTCTATGACCCAACCTCCTCCCTGTGCGAATGCGATGATGGTTTGTTCTATAATTGTATGATGCATTCAACTCATTACACACCATCAAAAATAAACGTTTCTGTGAAATTATACCAGCCTTTTAAGTGTGGAAACATGTATAATAAAACAAAAACTTTAATTCTTAATTTTTATGATATTTCCTCTAAGAATAAATGACTGGCCATGACTTGTGTATGTCAGTCATATACTGCATAAGTCATAATGTATTTTCTTTTTTATGGAACTGTCACTACTTTCATGAATATCATGACATACTGTCAAACATAAGTGTAGTTGTGTTGTTAGGTTTGAGAGATCACAAAGATTGTTTTTTTTTATTTTCAAATATCATTTTTCTATAATTTCTTGTGGAAAGCCAGGCATGTGAACGTTGGCACGCTACACAGCAGTGGAAAAACTCCTCTAGTTGAGATCATGATGACACTGATCAGCCATAACATACCTCTTACTAAATATGGCGTAGGTCTGCCTTTGCCACCAAACGGCACTGACCTGTTGAGCCATGGACTTCATGTCCAAGTCCTGTAGGCTGCGGGACCTTGATAAATTGGACTCCCACAGTGTATCCTGGTGCTATCTCTTCTCTAGTTAACAGAACACACACCTAGCTGTCCACATTGATGCTCTGACTGTGTCACCACAATTTGACCTTTTCCAAAGTCACCCATCTTTACGCTTGCCTTTTGTGTGCTCCCAACGCATTCACTTCAGAAACGGACTGTTTACTTGCTGCCTAAACTCCACTGTGATTCAGGAGCGTTATAATTTGGGTTAATTTGTGCTGCATTTCTTTGTTGTGATCATAGCTTTATCTCCTTCAGCTATCAGTTAAAATTCTGTAAGCGTACCTCAAAAAATAATTAGAGCTGAGATAGCATTTAGGGTGCAAATTAAAAAGGCTCATCCCACTGTGTTTCAATTGTATCTCAATAATCCTTGGGATTTGCTTTGTAAATCACAGTGAAACATAGTTTGTCCCGTGTGAATTCGCGACACAAAACAGATACACATTTAATAGACAGGGCTTATTTTTTATTTGAGCAGGAATATCAATTTGATGACACACTGTATTTAGATTAGACTGATTACAGTGTTAAGTGGAAAGACCTTTCTTTATTAGTCAGTTACTATGGCTCAAAACATTTCTACAGTTTTAGGAAGAACTGGAAACTGACATTGTGAGCTATGTGTGTCGTATGACCTTGGACAGCAGTTAAACCACTGTGACTCGTTGGTAAAAACAACTTTTCGGCAGGACACAGAAGCTTTCCCAATTCTCAAGTTGAGTGGTATCGCCATAAAAGAGGGCTGGTCTTCAGGGTCGCGAAGGTTCACTGTGGAAAGAAAGTGAGAAAAGAGTCAGACAGGGCAACAGACAACAGAATGGTAAATTAGATGGAGGGAGAGCAAAACCTCATCAAAAAGGGAAAAAGATATACAAAGTTTAAAAACAGTTTTATGAAGACAAGAAGCAGAAAAGAATGAGACAGAGGGAGGGAGGGACGGGTGGAGGCTGGGTTCATCGCTATGCATGAAAACAACAAAAAAGTTAAATAGAAAGAGAGAAAGTTCACCACAGAGAAGCCGATTGCATGTTCAGATCTTTAACTGCTGGTCAAAAACACTACACACACATAAACACACACACACGCACATTTATGCACGCACGCTGAGCCCGACACACTGAAAGCAGGGTTATTCTAAGCGATAATGTCTTTAGCAGGGCTGAGGCCTCTTTGGATTTTGGTCCTGTGGCTGGGCAGCTCTGAAGCCACAAGCTATGATAGTAACTGCCTTGTTCTGAGACCTGAAAAACCAAATCATCTCAGTCATATAGTGCGCAAGTGACAATCACGGACATGGGTTTCATTTATCATAAGGAGAGCGCATTGGCTGAATTACATGTTAACCTCAACATGTTTCTTTTGGCTGGTCTACAGTGCTTGGTATGACTTAAACTGAATTTACCAAAATCCTGTGCTCAGATACTTCTATAACAGGTTACACTAGATGTGATAGCAATGCTATGTGCAAAACAATACGTAGGAAGATGGTGGAGCTCACATAACTACATAATTAAAGGACAGACATATGTTTGTTGCACAATGCTGCACAGAAATCATTACTGAATACAGAATCTATAGCAATATGATCAAAATTCCAGCATGTTTCACTACACACAGTATGTGTTTGATGTAATTCATAATGTCATGCTGGGCTTTAAACATTTCATTAAATTGCTGTATTCAATTTGAATCATTACTGGTAATTCTGTCAAAATCATTTATTTATTCATTCATTACATGATTACGTGATTACTGGCCTTTATGTGTTCACTGGCACAGCTATGAATATGAATTTCCTCTGTACTGTCTTTACAGTCTTTGTTACTATTGTGATTTGAAGGCAGCTGCCTTGAATCCTTCTGCAGCAGACAAACAGAACATGTAAAACTCTACAGCCATCCAAAATGCCTTTGAGCAAGGCATTGTGCTGTATCTGCCATCTGTTTCTGTTTCTTCACACACACCGCACATTCAGCCTTTCTCAACTGCAAATAATCAACTAGATGAATGACAGATTTGCTGTAAACATGTTGTCTGAGCATCCTGCTCTAATTTCCATTCTATTTACGGTCTACTCAATAAAATAAATGCAAAAGAAATCTGCAAACACTCTGAAAGCTCTTGGAGCACCAGCAGACAACTGCTGCAGGACCGGTATACTGTAGACCCAGTCAATGTCCAGGAAAGAACCTGTGGAGGTCTGTGGCCTCCATGTTGAGAAGCCGTGTGTGAGGGAGTTGCTGTGTTTTGAAACTACATTTCACAGGGAGGCCCTGTCTCTTTTCTGTGGTCAGTCTTGCTCTTAGTTGCTTTTTGTCTGTCTATCAGTCGATCCGTTTGTCTGTTGTGGTCAGTGCTCATTTTAGCCTGAGGACAACCCAACTCTACACACACACACACACAAGCGAAGGATTTTGGCATTGAACTCAAACAAAACCACAGTGGTCCAGCCCTTGGCAACGCAGCCATGATGAACTGACCACTTTGACGTTTGTCTGAACACACACATGCACAAACACACACAAACATAGTAGAGTAGAATAGAAAATAATAGAATGTGCTGTGACTAGACTGGATATGTGTATAGCTATGACATGTCTGTGATGACATATCACATTGTATTATTCTGTGCAATTGGTTAAATAATTTATAATATATATGTGCATTGAAAACATGTTTGGATGATTGTGAGTAAAATCTACTCACCACTGTCTTCTACTCTACTGGAAAATTTACTCAGAGGTTGCGAGTAAATAAAACGTCTGCAGTAAATATGGATTTTTTTATTGGGGGATCAGCGGTTGTAGAATTCATTTTCACAAATGATTGAAGCTCAGATGTATGACGGTATGATGAAACAGTGGGGAAGTATATTTCTTAACTTATCGACCTGTTTGACCAGGCAAACTACATCCTGACACACACACACAAACACACATACAGACTGTGCAGGGCCCCAGCTAAAAGCAGAGGGGACCGTTTCCTGTCTGTCGAACCACGCCCTGAGTGAAAGAAAAAAAGAAAGAGCACATGGCACTCGTGCTTTGGCAAATATTTATCTGAATCCTGAACTGGTAACTTTTTCCATTTTTGTTTTACTGTTCTGTCACTGTTATTATTACAGAATCATATCCAGCAGAATAATGCTAAACGATGCTAAGCTCATAGGCAGCTAATAGACTGAAGTCAGTGACATTTTGTTTATTCATAACATATTGTGTAAGTTGTCAGTTATGTGAAGGATTGTGGTGATAACGTATGAAACGTTCAGCTATGTAATGTCAAAGTCAGCACTTCTTCCTCCCTGTTCTTGTAATTTCCCCATTTTAATCTGCACTCTCTTTGCTTTTTTTTCTCTTGCTGTGTTTCTTACTGCTCACATTTTAGATAATGCTTTCAATCTTGTGGCAATATTTTGGGGAAGAATGTCTTGTGTTGCACTTGACAAAGCTCTTGTGCACAAATTGCACCCTTTCCCAGTTTGATTATTTCACTCTTGTCCTGATCTCAACCCCATCCAGCACCTCTGGGACAGATGGAGAGAATACCAACTGTAAACCAGGCTTTATCAGCTGACATCACAGTGGATGCCCTTATAGCAGCTACAGCAACAATAAATCAATAACTTGATCAACAGGAAATTAATTAGTAGTTATTCTTATATATATTTTGCTGACTGTATAAGTTAAGATTTCCTCATACTTTGGTGCATATGTGTTTCTCCTTTTGTCTTTTAACTGTGTGACACCAGAGTTAAAAAAGATGAACTGCCGTGCTTAAAGTGCGTGTGTTTATTCTTGCCCCGGGCGGCCGTCACAAGGATGGAAAGATTATGAATATCTATCATAGTTGAGGATATGTGTCCATGTGTGTACCTGTGGGTGGTGTGTTTGTACATATGCAGATTGTGTGTGTGTCTGTGTGCGTGCGTGTGTATGTGTGTGTGTAGATGTGGTTGCACATATAGTATAAGAGAAAAGTTAGTCATGTATAAAATTGGCTTCATTGGGTGGCTGCTCATATTCAGTCAACCAGTCTTGTAACTCCACTCAGGATCTATCGTCCAAATCACCTTGATTCTCTCTCTCTCTCTCTCGCTCTCCAATTCCACAGGCTGAGCTCTATTTTAGCAGCCAGCCATGAGAAAGTGGGCACAGGTTCAGATTGAAACCTGTCCATTTATGAATCAAATTTGTTCCACATATACATTTTCCACAGCGTACAGACCGCATTAGACTGTGTTTAGATAAGCTTGCACGAGGCCGTGTGTGAGTGTTTGTGTGTGTAGTGTGAGTTTGAGGCATTACACAAAGTGAAACTCTATGCATATGTGTGTGTGTATGTGTGTGTGCAGTCATGAATTATGCCATTCTTCCCCTCATCAACTTTGTTTACAGTACACTGAACTTACCCTGATGCTCTGTATGTATAAAGGTTATAATTCTTTGGAGGTCTGAATTTATTAATCCTTGTGATTCAGTTTTTCGAGTCCTGGAATGGCGTATTGTTTTTTCGGTAACCAAAATCTCGCTTGCATCATTTAGTACTGAGTGGACAGCATACTAAGGCTGTTCACAAAGCTGCACTGACCCAGTGGTGGTTGGAGGTTAAAGCTCTCGCTCCTTATTGATTTCACTTTTAAATCCACTTCAGCCATGAAGAGGAGATGTGAAGGAAGAAAAAAGAAATAGTGTTGATACTATTGAGACACAACTCAGTAGTCTAAACAATATATCAAAATACTAAAACTGTATTACAGTATTAAAACTGTAGAAAATTATTGCTCAAGTAAAGTTATTGAAATGCAAACTTCTAGATAAAAATGGATCTCAGCACAAAAAACATATATTTATATAAGTGAATTTCTGACTTTTTCATTGCTTTATTTTAATTTACAATTAAATTTTACATTTACATGAAGAACTTGTAATAGTTTTTCTCTGTAACTTGCTCGGCATCTAACGTGTAGTGAGGTGGCACATTTTGCTTTCCTCTCTTTAATAGCGCTACCAGTGCAGAGGAGTCATTTTAGGCCCCATTCATTCCACACTGAGCTTCTTTCAGTTGCAAATAATGAACCGAGAGAGTGCATGCATTTTGGGACCTTTTCCACATAGGCTTCAGAGTTAAAATGAGAATTACTTTGACGTACTGTAAGCATATTGGTCTGATTAAATTTGTTTGTGAAACGCTTTTATAAATGAGGGCGAGGGGCAGATAAAACATGATCAAACGAGCCATGAATGATTAGTTACACAATAGACTCTAACTTAAGCACATCCAGTATTTAGCCATAATGATAAACACATCTGGAACGCTGCACAATAAAAATAATTTCTGAAGGCCGATTGCAGTAAGTGCATTGAGTATGTCTGGCATCCTGCTATTGAATATACACGGATGTTTTATTTTATAAACCTAGAATGGGTTTGTCAGGTTCCAGATTCTGAATGATGATTTTTTCCCTATTTTGAGAACAAATCACAAACTAACTTTCAGAAAAATTTAAACAGTGTGTCACTTGCATTCATCTAGGAAAGTACCTTAAAAGTCTTGTCAGTCTTTCATGTCTGACAGTGTACATTTTCCTAAAACATCAAGGAAAGCAAGAACGAAATAGGGATATAAAGCAAAAAGGACTGAAATGCGTTCAACTAAGAAAGATGGAAGATTATAAAGGAGGTAGGAAGAGAGGACGGCGACTCTGCTCAGTTCTGAATAAACTAATGCTCCCTCATCTCCTATAAGCAGAAGGATAAGATGAGGGGAAAAAGAGGCAATGCGAACGAACACGGCAAAACGGAAAATGTGAGGAACGGCCAGGGCTGAACCGGTGGTTTCACCAGTATGACTGTCCTATTGTCTGAGTCAACCAGAGAGTCAGCGCCGGAGAGCCACATCACACTCATCAAACACTGAGTAAATTCTAATGGTTGTGTCTGTGTGTTTTATGTAAGCCATAACCATAGACCTAGACTGAACAGAGGGGACACTTAGATGAGAAAGAAACAGACACACACTCTTCACATTGATATTATTTATACGTGGAACGTGCAGTTGACCAGTAATCATCATTCACATACTGTAGGTGTAATTATTCTTACACTTACACTTTATAACTACAAGCACTGATTTCACTCAGTGGTGAAGTACTAAATAACTAAGTACAAAACAAAGTACATTTGCTCAAGTACTTTTACTTGATTTTCTGTTACTTAAGTTACAGTTTTACACTACTACAATTCAGAGTTTACTTAAAACGTCAAAGTACGCCTAGCACTAATAATTATAATACTAGTCTCTGCTCTTTAAGGCCCTGAAAAAAACAAACAACCTGAAGCAGTGTTTTAGTTGTTTTTTATGGAGGCATGCATCTGCCAAATTAATGTAATAATGTTTGTTTACTCGATTACAGTTAATTGTCAGCTGCAGTTTTACTCTGTGCACTAAATCATAGTATTGAATGTAAGTAGATGTGGTAGTGGCATACAGTGTGAACAATATGCAACCATGCAACCTAGTCATTAACAGCTTATTTACTGGGGGAGTTTTTCCTTTCAGATTTGAGACTATAAGGATGGGGGGTGTGGAGCAAACTGTAAAGCCCAACAATGCATTTTGTGATGTTAATTTTAGTTGATTAGATTTTACAATATTAACCAATTTGCTTTCGCTTTGAATTGCCATTGTGAAAAGTGTGATATAAATAAAACTGAATTGATTTGACTATACATTTTGAAGGGAACATACATGTTGTGTTTACATAAAGAAGTGTTTAATATGTTTGGCAAGTTGCAGAAGTTGATTTGTAAACACTATATCCACCTGTAGTGTCTAAAGCATCATTATTTTTTATGGTTTATTCACTCATAGATGTTTTTTTATTGTTTAGATACAGCATTTGTTTTAGGCTGGGGAAAACCCCTGATCTGTGATGTGTGATAGTACACAAAAAGTCCACAGTTACTTGGAAACACCACATACTTATTTATTGTACATTGAACCACAAATCTTTCCCGAACCTTAACCACCAAGTGTTTTTTTTACATAAAAGTAACCACAAACAGGCGTCAGAAAGCAAACTGTTTGTTTTGTTCGTAGAGCTTCATCCTTTCAAAACAAGAATAAATGTATAAACATGCATTTGGTAAGACAGAGTTAAGATACAATCTTATGGATTAGTATAGT
Source organism: Helostoma temminkii (assembly GCA_900302695.1). Lineage (NCBI taxonomy): Eukaryota > Metazoa > Chordata > Actinopteri > Anabantiformes > Helostomatidae > Helostoma > Helostoma temminkii. The sequence goes on along the minus strand of OMLM01020468.1, from coordinate 39,591 downwards.
TTAACAAATAAAGCAGTAACGATTACTGCAGTATTGCTATTTTTACTAAAGTGAAAGATCCACCACAAAGCTCCCCAACCTCCTCTTTGCGTCTTATGTGAGAGCACTCGACTAATTATCACAAATTGTTCATGCAAATGTTCATTTTTGGTTGATTAGTATAAATAATGAAGTATTATTAGTTAACAGCATAAAAGTGAAATGGCAAATATTTAACTGATTAAATTATTGTGTACACAATAAGTGTAAAACGATGACAGTATAATTGAATTATGAATACATGTGTAGTCCTTTAACAAGACTCTATGATCAACTGCTGTCATCTTGTGTAGTTTTCATCATGGGAGAAAGCTCTGCCACCCCAGGGGGTGAGGACTGGGGGTGTTTTGGAAAGTTGGGCACACTGGCACAGCTGCCGACATGTGAAAAGAAATAAAAATGGGATAGTTTATGTGTTAATGTTCACTTTAACCATGACTTGTACAGTATGTGATGGTTCCTCATTACTGACCAAAATTGGACTGAGTGGGTTTGGAAAAACTGTCTTCATTTGGCATAAGCTGTTTTATGCACCTTTGTATCCCGCCACTGAGCCTGCCTGTCACCCTGAATAAACCTGTAAACAGAATATTCCAGGCCAGCTGTGGTGTCCTGCGCTCAGAGAGAGAGAGCAGCAGTCTGCCAGAGAGAAAAAGATGGGGCTGGCAGGTCCCCTCTCTTACTGTGTAGGAGGTTACTTCTTATATGCTGGAAAATAGTGGCAGCGGCAGACGTCAGTGCTGATCAGCAGCATGGTTTCTGTTGACATTAAGTTGAAGTTTATCTATTATAGATGAAGTGGGCTGCTTCATCGCAAGTATCTTTTTACAGAGAGACAGAAGGAGAAACAAACAAATACACAAAGAAAACAACTGGATGTAGCAATATCACAACAAAACAAACAAATCTGCGCAATCCAATCTTGTCAGGGGCACTCAGCACCATGATTCTGAGACTCTAAAAGAAAAACATACCAGAAAAAAATGGTTTAAAAAGAAAATAGAAGCAATTCAGTGCAGGTTGTGTGAGACTCAGTTTGCACAAACAGCAAAAACCAAAAGTCAAAGGAGTAACCTGACTCAAAGTGACAGTTAAACATCTTAACTGGTTTTCCATTATCTTGCTATGATCTTTACAGGATTATTCTTAACAGAGTTATGTTACACACATGTCTCCAAAGCCAGGTAACATGAGGATCCATGTCTAAAAGCATAAATCTTTATGAAAATGTTGTACAGGTGGAGGGTTGCTGCAGAAAAATCCCAGCTTCTTCATAAATGCAGTCCTTGTGAGAGGAGCTGGTTAAACGTTGTTGTATTTCAATACAGCAGCGACCATCCAACCTTAATACAACTTGTAAATAAATATGCTTTATTAATGAATCTTTTCAATTAATTGTATATACAGTTTAAACATTAGGAACAAAGATTTATATATTTACAAACTAGAGCTCTCTTCCTTTGTTTCTCTGTGGTTAGTGTCATACTGTATGTGGGACCAAGATAGATTTATATCTGGACTTTTACTAAAGCCCCAAAGTTTCAAAACAACATTTTAAAATCTCATCTAAGTCGAGACACATTGTCTGTGTGTGTGTGTGTGTGTGTGTGTGTGTGTGTGTGTGTGTGTGTGTGTGTGTGTGTGTGTGTCTGCCCAGCCTGTGTCTAAAACCCAAGGGACATTGTGCAAAGGGGAGAGAAAGACACAGAGGAGAAATGCAGCCAAAAGGAGGAAAAAGACCAAGACAGGCTGTTGATTTGTGAGCAGAAGGGTGTAAAATGTAAAATCTGTAAATGTAAAACTGCCGTATGGATGGACCAGCAGCCCGTCAGCATGTAAACTAAAACCAGATTTACTTTCGACAAGTTATGTTTTCCATTTAACAGTATCTCAGTCATTTCTTTCTCTGCTACTTCACACATTTGCTCCCTCTCCCCCTTTTCTCGTTATGTGAAATCTAGTAAAACCTTCCAGTATAAATGTATTTTATGGAAATTGTTCTGGGCGAGACACAAAGAATAAGAGGACAAATTCCACTGATATGATTAAAAAACTCTTGATTTTACTGCAGGTGAACAGTGGACAGTCAGATATTATGATACTCTGCGGAGGCGGTGAGTTTATTTGATCTGGCTGTTTATGATGGATGAGTTTGAAACTGAAACCTCTTGAAGCTAAGTGCCTTCAAAAAAGGGACATAATGTGTGAATAAATTTACTATATTATAGTTATGTATTTCCAATGGCTGCAGTGCACTCAGACACTGGTTATAATCATAATAACATTTCCTTATATTTACATATTGGCCACCTGAGCTACTCCTACTGATTATGTCATCACACAGCAGCTAAAAGATTTAGTCTACACTCCTGAACATTAGTAACTTTGGTAACATTTTGTCAGCAAAGATAGATTTCTTGTTTTTCATCAATATCAGTTGTTGTTTGTGACAAATAAATATGACAAATACAAATAAACATAACAAATGTAATGCAGAAGTATGCTGAAAGCCTCAGTGTTCTGTTTCTCTTGTTGACAAACATATTTGCGGAGTCCACTGCACCTCTACAAGAAAAAACTTTTTACTGAAGCATTAAGAACATTAAGATTACGTGTCCAATAAAGCACGACAGTGCACTATGTCACTGTAACTCAGAGCAATAAGTATATATGGAACATACAGTAGTTTTTGTTTTGCTTACAGTCTGAAAAATCTGTATGCAAGTTACCATTTGAGGAGCAACAGTATTCACATTACACATGTAAAATATTACTGTTTAATAACATTCAATTTAACTTCTGAGAACAGGACAGTCTCTTTTACCTTTAAATGCTTCATTTTAAAGCCAACTAAGCAATTTAATTATGCAGAGCAGCTTTTTCCTTTGGTATTTATGAATCTATACGCTAACATATGACCTTATTAAAGTTGTGAGAATTATGTGGAAAATCATGAGCTACAAATAAAAACTTAACATGTTACAATCAATACAGGCTCAAACTTATATCCTGTGTTGCTGGACGAGGAGAGCTTCATGTTTTTTTTTTTGTGGTGTGCTTAGTCACAGCTCGTCAAAATGAGCATTATTATTTTATTATACCACAAGTTCACATTTCTCATGGTATAAGTAATAAAACTGTCAACTGACATCTCTTCAGTCATTTGTCAGATTAAAGAAAAAGCCAGAAATACAAACACCGGAAAACTAAATTCATCCTGTATGAATTTGGGTCTGACTGATCCAACTATTCATTTTTCATCTATTAGATGTTAGATTATATTTATTTAAACTTAGTTGAAATCACACATATTTACACTTCCACAAAAGATACGATAAACAAATGATGACATATTCAGGATATTTGCCCAACAAGGACTGCATGGTTTAAAACTCAGATCTGTATATCTAACTGCTCCAGTCCAGATGTGAAAGGTTCAGAACCTGCACAGAGGATTTTGGGTGTGTCTTTCCCTGCGCAAAGGTTTATTCACAAAACTGGCTTCTTTGCCCTGCTCGTCTGTGAGACATGTTATATGTCTAATATGCCTTCTAAGAAGTATAATGAATTGTTTTCGGACTGTCAGTTCACATCACAGTTCAGTTTAGGATGAACAGTGAGCTGGAAACAGAAAAGAAAATTACTTAACCTAAGTAGAAGAGTAAGAAGTTTTATAGTTACCATGAAAATGGCTCCACATCAAACCAGTATCTACTCCTGCTTCACTGAAACTCTTACTTCAACCCACTATGTAGTCACAAAATGTTTTTGTAATACACATGAATATATAAATATTTAATATAAACAAAATGTGAGGTTTACAGTTATTATTTATGGCTGAGTTGCTTCCAGCTCAAACATGCAGAACATGGCGTAAAAAATAAAACAGCAGTGTAAGAGGAGCAGGTACCTATTTTCACTCTTTCCCTCTTATCTACTGTAGTTAAATTCCCATTTAGTCATAGAGAAATAAACCAAATATTTGTAGCACTATTAGACATAGTAGTGGCTTTATAACAGCATGGGAATCATCTAACCAAAGTCAATAAATTATTGTGAGTGCATCTCTGCATGGTCATAATGACCGAGGCCATTTTTCAAGATGCTCCCTATGGTGTAAAGAATATCCCCTCAATGGTGGTTTCACAAACAACAAGATAAACACTTCCGCGGCTATAAACTTGAAACGCTGCAGCTGCAGTTGTTAATTTCAGTGTTTGGCGGAAAAAGGAGCTCTGATCATTTGAAATGCAGTTACAGTGGCAGTGGCACGATTTGACAAGAGACAGTCAATTTGGTTACTGCCCTTAAACCAGAAGTTGTTTGACAAGTCCTTTCAAACATAATGATTCTTTCGTTTGCTGTGAAATTGGATTCACCACCACTATGAAGCCGAGACTTCAATTGCTGCCACTTGCAACAAAGGAACAAATGACAACCTTTCACAGCAACATATCATGTCTACATGAGTTGATTGTTTGACACTTGAGATAACTTTTGGGTGGAGTATGATTTAAATGACGCTGTGGGCTTGTTCATGCCGGAACAGACTATCCCTGGTACTACACCTCCCTCTATTGTTGTTGACCACTTTGTTGAAAAACAAAAAAATGAGTCAGCTCATCAGAATGTTTGATTTCACTGGCTGTTTCACACATTCAAAACATCATGACAGATATCACACCTCATAATGTAAGCCACATTGTCTACTGACTGAGTATTTACATGTGCCAAGTAACTAGGCAACAATGTACTTGTTTGTTTACTGCTCTAAATAATGGCACATAAAAATATGAATGAAATCATCAGCTGGTAAAGACGCCATTGTATAAGAAGTAAATATGTTTAATCAAGAAGTAAGTACAGTATGTCATAATCACCCCGATACTCTCCTTAAAAGATTAAAACATGTATTAGTATTTGCCCTCAAACACTACTGGTCTAAGATTTCACCTCCCTTGGGTGTAATTTCCTCTTTAACAGTCACTCACAAGGAAGCTCTTTGATGCAGACCATACTGTGGGTGAGCGGTCTCATCATGTTAACCTCAGGGAGGATGTTCAGTTCAATCTCAGACACTGGTCTCTAATGTCTATTGGTCTATCAACCAAATCATTTTGTAGGAACTGGACCTTCTACTACACTGATGAATCAGCCTTCTTGGCCATTTTGATTTCCAACATTGTACTCTTTTCTTATTTTCTCATCTCCACTGCTGATCTGTGTTGCTCAGAGGTGAATGGTAGTATTCATTTGCAGCACTAGATCTCTCTTAAACCACATGAGCTCAAAAGAAACACATTTTAATAACACAGTAAGGCCTGATTCGCTAATGGTGTTGTAAAGCTTTTGTGACTGTTAATGCCTCCCTCTGCACTGACAGCAACAATATTGCTTCAGTAACATTTCAAGTAGTGCACCTCCTGTATGACGCAACTAACTAACATTGCTATATATTGGGCTTAGGCAGGACAAACAGGTGGGAATGTTGAGAAATGTAACTTAACCACTGTAAAAGTCAGCAGCAAAGACAGAACTGCTTTAGAAGTTAGCATCTGTAGACAGGAGGATGTCTACATCAGGGACTGCTACTCAGGTTTGGGTTTGTATTGTTGGGGAGGTTGGCTCAGGTTCAGATTTGGTGTCCACTTGGAAGCTTGGAGGCCTGGAGATGGGTGGTTGAGGAGCCTGGATTGAAAGACTGGAAGGCTGACATGCTGGGACGCGCCAAACTGGGATTCAGTGGGAAATGAAATAAAGGAACCTCATACTTCATAATAAAATGTATAGGTAAGAGGAAGGCGAATGTGGGTTACTGATTGTTTGGTCAATACATAAAATTTATATTATTATTACTATTTAATCACTAATGATTCTCTTCTTTGTGGGTGAGTGGTAGAGGCTGGAGTATAAAAAATGTAATAAAAATGTATTAAATACATCAAAAGAAGAATTAGACAACAAATAATCTAGTATCTGGAGTCCCTGGAGAGATGTTCTGCTGTCACCCTCTAGTGTCTCAGGAGACACGTATGTGTAAAAGAAACCCGACAAACTAAATATTGATTCTTTTAATCATGCAATATTGTTGCCATAGTTTTAATATCATTAAGTATTTGTATTGGTATTGACAGCATGTTTAAAAATAGTAGAGAGAAAGAGAGTGGTGGAAGGGACATGCAGCTTATTTGACATTAACACCAGAAACTAGAATAATACATGACTTTTTATTTTAACCTAAGGTCTTTTTTCAAACCCCATACTTTATAGGGCAAACTGGAAGCACATTATCAGTAGACATAATGTTCCTGTATGAATATAACACCTAGGAACAAAGAGAGAAATGTGTTTTGCACTGAACATTCACAAAAACAAAACAAAAACAAAGCACAACATACAAACAAACAAATATATGCATATAAAATCTGCTCTTTTGTTGTAACATTGCAGTTGTTGTACGGCACCAAGTTTACCCTGCTAGACTTTCTGTCTCACCGTAGCATCATCTGCTGACTTCGTGGCTGGAAGAAGAACTCTCCTGGAACCGTAATCTCTGTTATCTCATCAGAGAACCTCCTTGACTGAAGGTCATTTGACATCAAGATAGAGATTCCTTTGCATCTTCCACAGAAGGTCAAACACATCAGAGATGACAATACAGATTTTGAGAGACTCCTTAGTTGTAATCCTCTATATCTTGCCGACTTGCTGACTTCAGCTGTAATGTCAAACCACTTGAGATTTCACTTCCTTCACCAGAGAAAAGATTCTAAACACACAATGCCTTTTCTTTTCTGTGGTGATAAGGAACAGTTAAAAAGAAATCGTAACCATGGGGTTTTGACTCATTCTTTCCATTGATAATGGCTGTTGTGGTCATGATCCTAGCTACAGTATCTTAGCTGAACTATCAGAGGGAGTAATCATCCCAAACTCTGTGGCTCTGGGCCTTAAACCAGCGTGCAGAGAAAGCACTTGACCACAACTGAAGATGAAAGTCAATCTTGCATTGGGAACACATTGTAAAAGTCAATAAGTTCTGCTTGTCCCTACTCTCTAATACAGCAAATATAAGCATCTCCAGAAATAGCATCCATGTAATGGTGGGTATAATAGACCTTTGTTGTCAAGGTTTGAATAATAACAACAATAATAATAACAACATGGTATAGTTGTTGGTTTTTTAGGAAAAAAAGATCAGGTTTAGGGAATGAAGGAGGTGTGGATTAAACACGTATTTTGTTGAGGTTAGAAAACCTTTGTTATTATAATAAACACAAAGTTAAGGTTATGAAATCATCAGGTTTAAAAGAAACAATAATTATGCACTTGAAATGGGAAACAAACAGCAGCCTCTTGTTTTAAAGTTCTGTTTCACTGACCCACCCATCTCCCTTCGCCTCCTCACTGTGAGCACTTTGTCACCTTGTCAACCGACTTTAACCTTTGCTTGAGGTATAATTACTGTAGATGCTAGAGGTCACCTAATAAGCTGCTTCCACTGTGACTAATACCTTTTTTTTCCTTGAGAAAGGCCGTTGTAAAAGTTTCCAATCTGACTAACAGTTGTTTGAATGATAGCAGTCCCTCTATTTCTCACTGCATGTAATGAACATAGTGAAGTTGTTCTGTCTTAAAAGCTTAAAAGTAAAAAGTAAATTTATACTGTATATATTGAAATCATTATGTCCATAGATTTATATTTGAATACAGAAAAAGCATCTGAAGCATGGGAGATTATCCTCTATTATCACAGCTGTGTAACAAACATGCCTAGTCTCAGTGAACTTTAGTAAGTTAAACAAGTTAATGGATGGTGTGTTACTCTGTAGGCTGAAAGACTTTAGCACATAAACCTCTCTAAAGATCAAATTGGTGTGTTTCTTTAACTTTTTTCTTTTTAAAAATGTTTTTACATGTTTATTCAGCTCACTATATGTTGATGCTAAGCTTATAAATAAGTAGTAGTTAGAATTTGGTAATAATGTTTTTATTAAACAATGGATTTCATGCCAGTGAAAATATCACGGTCACGGCTATGAATAAATTAGCCACTAAAGCTTAAAGCCTGCTATCTGTAATAAAAGCAAAATGTCAAAATATTCTAAAAGTGAGGAAGCGTTTCTAAAACATATTCTGAATCAGCAGGCAGTTGCAGAAGAAAAGCAGCTGAAGGAACGTCTTTGTTTAAGTAAATGCCCATCCACGAGGCAGCCTTCTGCCAGCGGACCAGACTGACCAAGTGGAAAAAATCAGCAAACTGCCTCCAGTCGAACTTGTGTGGAAAAAGAAGTAAAACATCACTTACATGGTATTTCTACTTGTATTTTTCAGACTGATAATAGGTGGGTAAAGAATCTACAACAGATTTTTCTTCTTCGTGCCTATTGTTTGTTTTTCAGCCCACTGGCATCTGCTAGCACAAATATCTCTAATCATGTTCCGCAGACTCTTTCACATACTGCTTGCAGTTGGTGGATCTCATCGGTATGTTGTGGTGTTCTGTGCAGTATGGTCTGTGTAGTAAACCATTTAATGCTTACAAAATAAAGAAATGTGATTCACTATTTATGCTGACTCCAAAACTCTTTGTTCTCACAGGGATTATTTCTATTGCTGATTACTGGGATGTGGTCTGTTATGTATGTACAGTTATTTGTTGCCCTCTTTGTATTCTCTGATCCTAAAGTTGGCAGATGAAAACTACATTGATCTAAGGACTCTTATTTTACAGACTGCAGAATCAAAGGGGATTCTTTTCCATTGACCTGGTCAAAAATGTTATCAATGTACCTTATCAAAATATATGCAGTACTGTTTCATTGTTGTTGTGACCACTGAATGTAATTTCACCTGATATTTGACCCTTGAAGCAAACGTATTTTATTAAATTTTTTTTAGTATTACATTTTCCAGACCTCATGGTTGAAAGGTGCTGTCGGTGCTTCCTTTTAATTCAGACTCACAGACCCGCTAAAAGTTTTTAAGTGAGGCATTCCCTCATAACTAATCAATAACTAAAGAATTTTTGCTTGTTCAGTAAGTTTTGCAGCATTGTTGTTTGATATGATTTGATAACATCTAATACCTGCGTGTGGTTGAATGTATGAGAAAACAGAGGAGCATAACAGAGCAGGCAGAGCAGAGTAGATTGTCTCATGCTAAAATTATGTTACATATTGTAGCTTTACAAAACAAATTAGTTGTAATTAGTAAGGAATTATTTCCCTACATTTAAAACCCATGCGTGCTGTTGAGCTAATGTTTGGATACACTTACTCCATTTAACCATTCTAAGGGAGAGGCTTAGTGAAAGATTTATGTCTAACTGGTACTGAAGGTTCAGAAGGAGCAAATTAGGAGGCCATAACTATATCTGACAAAGAAGAAAAGTAAATGGATGATGGAGTGATGTCAGTGACAAATTTGCCTTGGAAACAGGTCTTCGGGAGAAAGAGGAATTTAGCATTACTCAAGCAAAAATCCAACCCCCGTTGACAAGGACAATAACAAAGAGAAATATTTGCTGGGTATCTAAGTCAATATAAAACAACACAGACAGCGTTTGCAACATTAAATCCAATGTCTTGCAAGTGGATGTGTCATCACAACCAAGACTGCTGTACCATCCAGTACAGTGTACAGTCTATGTATACCCCAGGTTGTTAGGTGCAGCAAACAAAAGATTAAGATTTTTTTTTTACCAACAACACTTAATTACCACAATATTAGTTGCAAGTAAGAAGAGGAAACCACGGTAAAGACAATCTCTTTCAAGAAATGAAAAATTAAGGGAGGAAGGTAAGGACATGGGAAATTTTAAAAAGAAATCAATGAGAAGTTTAGTGTGTGAAACTTGCAGTAGGTGGCTGGTTTTCTTTTTCAATGTGACTCTTTCTATATGTTCAATCCAAAGGCTGCTCAGCTCAGGAGGTGGTGAATCCAGCATTGTGTATGCCTGGAGGCTGCAGTATTGCCTTTGTTAGCAAAAAAATCTTACCTTCGGCTCTTGAAGAGCAGCGTTTGAAAAAGAGACTAAAAAGTTCACAATCCTTTCCTCCCTGTGGGGCAATGGTACGAGAACTGAAGGGAAAGGTGAAAGTCTTGGCCAAAAGCTCAGTTTTCATACCACGCTAACAAGGTCATATTCATTATTTATGTCACTCACAACGTTCCTGTAAACTACAATATTCTTTGATTATTTTTGCATCATGGTCGCCATTAAAACCTGATGGACCAAATGAATTATCAATATGAAATCAGACAATAACATTTTTGTTTCACTAACATTCAGTATTAACTTTATTCATAGCCGCTGAAGGCCTCAGCGTTTTTCATTTTCAGTGTTTTCATCTCAGCATGAACTCTGTGTGTTTACCTGCAAATGTGACTGACACTAGTGCAAAACGATGCTGCTTGCTCACATTGTTCACTGAAAGTGACCTCTGTTTTTTAATATTTTGTGACACAGCAGGACGCTCACTCACAGGGCTGTGCTGTGTTTGTCTTTTATTGGAGAACAGTGAGGTGTTTTTTGACAGCTGCTGTTACAATCAGTCCTTTAGTTTGAAGGTGCAGTTTGTCGTTGCAGGTTTCCTTTTTGTTAGACCCGTTACTGACCACCATATGATGTGAGTTGAGGGGATACCTCTGCACGCATCTGTATAGTTATGAATTATGCAGGTGTTATATGTATTCTTACGCAGCAGTGTGAAGAAATCAGCCACAGGGTTGTAAAATAAGCAGCAGCCAGCAGATTAATGATGTTACAGAGTGTAAATTTCCAGTAGAGTCCTCCTCTACTGTCAGTATTAGTGCAGTGTGAGCAATGTTTGCTTTTATCCTTTGTAACAATATAAGTTGTCAGGAGTAGATGGGGTATTTAAATTGAATTTCAAAATATCTCTTCCTCCTCTCTGTCACCCCTCCAGCTGGTGGCGCTCTAGGTGGCCTTCTGGCCTAAGCCTAAAAACAGCCACGCTGACAGTCATTTGCCTTTAAGTTGCATGGTTTCCATTTGATCCCACTAAACATTTGCATGCATTCATGACACTAAGATGACTTGAATAAAAGCATCCGTCAAACAAGATAATATTTGATTAGAGGTTCTGCCTCCTGTGTGTAACCATGAATAAGGTTTGACTTTATAGCAGACGGGAAGCACTGATATTGATTGAGTTGGTCCATTGCCCAAACTGTATCTACAGATAAGAAAATTATGATTTTATAAATCCATTAACTAATTGAGATTTTGATCATGCTGGTCCAGGTTTCATTTGCCCCGTGGTTAAATAGGTAGTGATCCCAGATAGGAGTTATTAATATGTATGAACCTCTGATCTTACTCTGTTAAGGGAAAAAGGATAAGAAATTTGGTTCTGATTAAATACATATTTTAAAATTTATATTGCCTGAGGTTTTGATTGAAGACACGAGTTTAGACCTAAGAGTTAAACTTCTGTGGATTTTGAGTCTGTGAATGATGGGTTTGCAGTTTATATAGTTTTGAATATTAAAGTAAATCGTTCCTCATATGGATTCATTAAACTGTCTCCCCACATTCTATTTGTAAAACTATCCTTAGTGTGAATATACTGTCAAAGTACAACTGTAAGTTTATATGAAGCATCACAGCAGTCAGGATGGGATTAGTCGACATGTGAGTTATATAAAATATTATGTAATTCAACAAACTGAAGGAAGTCTTCATAATGAGCGTTTTTAGTCATGATTTTCTATTGCACTTTGTTTCTAATAAACACATTTAAACACAGTGATTTCTTTGGTAATTGAGTCTTTTAACTTTGGATTATTCTTACTGTTTTGCAACTTAAACAACTTAAACCAGTGAGTCTATTATATAAAGCATATTTAATTGAGTTTTTGATGAGCCGGTCCTCGTATCATTTACACACTGTTTTCATGTATGTTCTGGTTCGCACATGGACGCCACACACTCAGAGGGGAACGATGCACTGTACGTTTAATGTGACTGCAGAATGTATCTGAGCAGCTGGTGGTAGTAAATACCACACAAAGGCAGCAATGCCCTAGTGAATAGAGGATAAGAAGACTACGAGTTAATTAAAACAGTGCAGGGTTCAAAGCGTTCAAAAAGTCTTTGCAAATGGTTTCTGATGTAGGACCTATTTTTTTAAGCCTAATGGAGACACAATGGGCAGTTTGAGTTTGGATCCAGCTGGGTACCTTTCTGTGTGGCGTTCTCCTCATGCCTCCAGGTACTTTATCCCACAGTCCAAAACACATCCAGTTAGGTTAACTGGCGACTCTAAATTGCCCGCAGGTGTGAATGTGAGTGTAAAATGGTTGCCTCTGTGTGTGTGTGTGTGTGTCCTGTGTTAGACTGGCAACCTGTCCAGGGTGAACCCTGCCTCTTGCCAATGACAGCTGGGATTAGCTCCAGCACTCCTGCGACTCTTAACAGGAAAAGCAGTTATGATAATGGATGGATGGGAACACAGTGTGTTTTAGTAGAAACTAGCCATTGAAAAACAAATCCACAGCGCAGCAGTGCAGTCTCAGTTGTCTTGAAATCAGGTACTTTAGTATTTAATCCCACTAAAACGCGTGCCACTTGAGTCGAGTGTCTTGATTTTAATTTTACAGTTGAGTATATAAATTTTATTAATAAATCTGATTACATTTTCTGACACAAGATATTTCCTTTTCATTTCAGTTTAGTAGCTGTTGTAGTTTGGTATTAACTGCATGACTTTAGATGAGCAGCTGATTAGTTGATATTGTATCAACTCATTAAGACTCAGTTTGATTTTGTGTGAGATAGGTAAAGAAGTGAGACTGCAGTGTATGTGTCACTAAGCTCTTGTTATTAGTTGGGGACTTGATTTGGTTTCGGTATTAATTGTGTAAAAAGGTGAGATTACAGTGTGTGATTTCAAAGGTCAGCTCTCTTGCTTCTTCAGATATTTTATTTGGTGAATTCAGTACATGACTAAATGATGCTGAGACTGTGTGTTGCTTAAAAATGCGAGTTCCTGATTTTATCCGACTGCTGTTGTTTAATATGTTTTTAAATCAGATAACCCGAGTGCGTGTCACTTTAAGAGCCACTGATTTTAGTTTAGCAATTTGTTTTATTCCTAACTAGTGAGATTACTGTTATTACACTCGAAGAGTTACAACGCTCCGTGTTTTATCTGATAAGTCGATTTGATCAAAGTCTAAACCCGATGCGAGTCGCCTTCAACTTTATTTTTCTTGATTGTAGGCTGGCAGTTGGTGTGGTTTAGTATTAACCGTGTAAATAAGTGAGATTGCAGCGTGCCGTGTCACTTTAAGAGTCAGTCTTCGGGTGCCTTCTTGATATTAATAGAGCTGCTGTGTCTTCCTCCTCTGACGTAATGCACACAGCCTACAGAGAGACAGGCAGAGAGGTCCTGTCACAGCAAAGCGATAACACTAGTCTGAACAAAAAAATAACAGATAACGAGCTGCTGTGCTTTGGTTTGCCGTGACCAGCAGATCCGGGCTGAGGGCGGCTGAATAATATACTATAACATCGGAATATTGCAGTAGCAGAGACAAATTCACTCACTAATCAGTCGGTATTAGCCTAGTTTAATGTGTTGCCGTGAAGCCTTAACTATCTCTCTCCCTCTCAGACCAAAGAAAAAAAGAGACAGCCAAGACACAGTCACCCCGTCCGACATCATCAACAAACAAAAACCCCACAAAGAGACGAAGCAGCCATCCAGCCAGCCAACCAGCCAGCCACCATCTTAACAGGCTGCTGAAAGAGACACACACTGAGAAAAGAGGCTAATGCTTATTTTGATCAACAGGTAAGCAGCACCAAAAGAAACACAAATGCACACCATGCATAGTCTACAGCCCTCTGTAGTAGTTGGTGCAGTGGTATTGTAAACGGCAAAAAAAAAGAGAGAGAGAAACGCATCGGCGGTGCACGGTCGGAGTTGTAGATGGCGAAATGCATGCTGTCGGACAAGTGGGGAGATGAAATTAGTTCGTCTTTAAAGGAAGCCGGGATGTGAGTGGTGCGTTTAGGAGACTAAATAATGCTGTTAGCCGCTTGTAGTTTTACGACGGACAGTAGTCGGTTTGCGTCTTATGTAACTAACGGCCTGAGCAGCGTCGCTGAGGAAAGAGGGATCTGCTTAATGAGAGAGAGGAAAAGAGCAGCACCGCTTTGAATTCACATGGCAATTCACATTTAGGTTAGGACACCCAAACGCTACACAAATACAAATTGGGGGGCTACTGGGGACGGCTACTGCTTTGATTTAACACTGAGTTTGAAGCCAGCAGCAAGGAGACGTGGAGTGACTTAGTCGCCTGAAGTAGGTTTGTGTTTTCTCTAAGTTTTGTTTCTTCTTTTTTGACATTAATTCGCGATTAGTGGCATCATGGGTGAGTTGCTAGAAGCCGCTGACCCGGAGTGGTTTTGACGCTACAGTGTAGCTCTCGTAAAACTACTTCGTGTTACCGTTTGTTATTTTCATTGATAACTTTTTTTTTTTATAACTATTCGCGCAAACTTGATACTCAAGTTCAGATTTCTTGGTCCTCCGAATGACGCACGTCGGAGAGAGAGAGGGAGAGAGGTTTGTGCTGAATGATGAACTTAGTTAGACGCGTGTAGTTTCTGGGGCTAAAAAGTGGAAAAGTTGTGGAAGTGTAGGTCAGACAAATTGGCTACCAAGTGGTTTACAGCCGATATGGCGCTGTTTTTGCACCTCTTTCATTGTTAGGAAGCTGCAGAGCGCATGGTGGATGTCGTAAAAGATCCCCAGACATCCTCCCTTATCAGCTTCACACAAACAACCACTTATTAGCACAGATATCGCGCATTTATGTATATGTTGTTGTTGCTGCTGAACTTTTCACGAGTGATGCCGGGAAGCCCGAGTTGCATTTCCACTCAACTTTGAAAAAGTTCCCCCCCCACCCTCTGTCGTAAGAAACTGTGATGTTCCTTTGAGATAAGGGAGCCGGGTAGGCATGACAACTCTGTGGGGAGAGCAGAGTATGTGAGGCCAGCACAATGAGGCACACACTGCAAGGAAGCTTTGTACATAGTCCCTCACAGTTTTCCAATTCTGGCCCTCAAAGAACTGCTTATGTGTAGAGCGACTTTTATTCAGCAGATAACCTCAGTAATTTTTTAAAATCAGTGCAGGCCCGTGAGAGCCCACTGTGACCTCACACTTGTTTAAAAAGCTGACACTTTGTATTGTATTAAGTAAATAATTAATTCATTTATTCATTGGAAAACTGTGTGGAGCTGTAAAACGTTTGCTGGCTGTTTTATAAATCCTTTAAATATAAAGCACGTCTGTCTGAACCTTTAGCTTCACGGCATTTCAGTGTCTGAAATAACTGTTAAGCATTTTATTTAATTCACTTTGAAAAGCTTTAATGTTTTATATCATTTAATATCTTAATCATAACTTTCTTCCTCAACTAACTTCCTTAAACCTTAACTTCCAGTATTTGATTAAAAGTTTTTTCTCAGACGTGTATGACAACTTTAGCAACTTCTGTATCTTTAGCCACAGCAGACGGTAATATTCATACTGGTATCTCTTAAATTTATGTAACTAATCACTTGAGTAAAAAATAGAAAAGAACAAAATGTTCAAGACTTTTAAAGTTTAGTTTGCTTAGCATTTCTACACACACTAAATCTAACTGTGAAGCTCTATGAAGCGTCTCTACGTTACATGAAGGATACACACAGTTCAAAACCACGTCTTGCGTAAGATTCAAAATTATGACTACTTACTCCATGTATTACTTTTTAAAATTTATTTTAGTACTTTTATCTTAAAACACTGAGACAAAGTTCACTTAAGTTACTGGAGTTTCACAATAGATGCTTTAAATATTTCAGCATCCTCCACATTTATGTGACGTACAGTTTCATTTGTAACCTTTTCTAACAGCGTTTGTTTTTTCACACTTTGCACACGTAATCGTTCTTGCTTTCTCATATGGATCGTGTCAGTTTGGCAGCTTCAACGCACTGTCAATGAGGATCACGCACTTTTCAGAGAACATTAACTTTTAATCCAGAGAACCTGCAGACAGCACTTCACTGTCCTGTCATGTCCATCTTGCCCGTTTTGCATTGTTTTCTACGTACTTAGACACTTCAGCCTCGTGTATAGTCGCTTTTAACTATGAACAGTTGTATGTCCAACTTGTTCTTATGACCATGAAGATATGCACATAATATGGCTTTTACAACTTTTAACAAGTGTCTATAAAATTAAACCATTTGATCTAGTGATGTATCACTCCAGCTCTATTACTTATAACTAAAGTTTTCCTCTTTGCAGACATTACTCTATCTTATGGCCTTGTTCGTAGCTGCTATTAAACGTCAAAACAGCTGACGACTTCCTAAAGAGAACCTCTGCTTGTAAAACTCTTTCCCGTGTGTGTGCGAGACAGACTGGGAGAGAAAGCACTGCACTTTTTTTTTTTTTTCTGCGTGTGTGTCTGTATGGGCTGTGGAGACAGCCATGGCTTACTCATATGGCTGCAATATGTGAAGTCTCTCTGTGGTGGAACTGGGAAGAGAGAAAGTTTTGAAAGAGGGAAAGAGAGGGAGAACACATGGAGTGAGGGAAGTCAGAAATGTCCTGTTCAACTAGCTGGAATGTATCTCCTGTGTTTTATTGATGGTTTGATGTTTTGTAAGACACGAGGAACAACTGTAGTGATTTTGTGGGCTGCCATGCATTTGTCTTTGGTCGTTTCAAAGTAGTACTGTGCTACGAGGGAAAAGGCCACTTTTAGATGTAGTTCAAGTGGAGACTTTAACTCAGCTTGTGCTGCTTTTTGGGGAAACCTATAGTGATTTTCCTGTTAGACGTCTGTACACGTGTTTGTTGCTAAAAATACTTTTCATTCAAAATGTTTAACTGTAGTTATCATAGTTGATAATTATCAAATAAGTTGTTTTTTTTCTGGAAAATAAAGACTGGAACACAGACACTTTTGCGAAAGGTGGGTCATGAAACTTAATGGGACTGTAATTGTATGAAGTGAAATCAATAATGAAGAACCGGTACATTAATAGGAAAAAAAAGTTTATAGGATTATATAAAGTCTGTAACACTTTTGTTAAACTCTGCAGAGGTGTGGAGCAGAGGTTTTTGTGAGATTAGGTGTTTTATTTGCCTTATGGTGTCTGCTAAAATCTACCACCAGCTAAGCAAACGTATATAATAATTTCTGCTGGAAGCTCAGCTCTGTGCTCAGTTGCTGTTGTCTCGCTGATTGTGGTCTGAGTTGTTACAAGCTCCCCGTTTATCCTGTTCAAATTAATGACACAGGCAACTACAGGACTGGTTTTTACTTCAACCCGGCTAAATACTGATGTTTGGTTACCTGGTATTCTGGGGGTAGGTGGCACAGTAACATGCTTGCAATCTTTAGGTAATCTCAATCCCAAACCAGTTGCGCTCTAGAGAAGAGGCTGGAAATGACAGTTGATTGACTGATTTGATGAGAAGAGATAGGATTGTTTTCCTCAGAGATTTTGAGGAGTTTTCTTTATGTGAATACACAAGCCATATCTATCTTTAATTTCTAATCCCATTTATTTATGTATGTGAACTGTTTTGACTCTCACTGTTTTCAATAAGCAGGGAAAGATAGCATCTATTAGAGCAATCAGCCGTTATTCATCTCAGCCGTGCTTGCAGTTCAGATAAAGGAAAACATCCATTTGTCACGGATAGTTTATTTAAAGAAAAAACTTGTTGCAAGGCTTCTGGCTCTCTTGGCTCATAGCTCTGTAGCTAGCACTTCTTTATTACCCAGTCTCCTGTTTTGATCATATCCCAAGGACACGATTGTTTTGAACTTATTTTACTGTCTGTCCAAATTGCTTTGGCTCTTTATTGCTTTATATAAGTTGCTTGTAACACCAGCGATACAGAGATTTGAGCTTTTTTCTTGTGTTACTAGAAGTCAGTCTGGAAAAGCGTGTGTGCTAAATGCCCCACATGCCATCCCCTCTCTCTGCCTGCGGTTTGTACAGCCTTGTTTAAGCTTGAGTTTGTTTCTAATGTCTTTGGTCTTTTTCAGACTTTTAAGTTTGTCTTATAGACAGTCTGCTTCAGATAACGAGCACATGGTGTTGGTTATGGTGAAATGATTATCCCCTGTATTTTATTCTATTTTATTTTTTTTAGTTTTGTCCTGATCATAAATTCTTTTTTTTCCCCTTTGATCTCAAAGAGTAAATAATCTTAGTGTCTGGTTAAATGCTGGTGACTGATAAATTTGTAGTTGAGTGGACTGAGGCGTTGAACAGTAGAAGGTGGCGACACAGGTAGCAGTATAACCATATGACTGTAGTGAATCACCTGTTACAAGAAAGCTGCATTGTTCAAACACCACAATATCACATTGTTCCTCGTAAATTACTGTATATGAATATCCACTAAATCTCTAAATTGTTTGTAAATGGGTCTGTTCTTTATTTTATGTTACCAAATTGATTTGGAAACCATCTTAATTTTCATTTAACATAACTTTGGCACCTCAGCAAGTTGATGAAAGCTCACTTGTCTGAGAAACCTGCTGCCTTGTTATGTGATGTGGTGTTATGAGTTGTGAGTTCTGACTGCTTTGACTCAGCAGTGTACTTATCATGCTGATGCTTCCTGTGCACTCAGACGTTCAGTTATCAATCACTGTTCATGTGAGTTTTGACCTTGTGTAAAACTCAGTGAGGGATTTGCTCCAACGCTGTGTTCAATTAACTCTCAAATAAATCATGTTAAAAATGAATCGCTGTTGATTTGCTCAGTCATGAGCAAATGAGTTTCTATTTCCAATGTAAGTTTTATGGTAGTACTTTGTCACATTTACCACACAACAGTATGTTGCATGTATTGGACAGCTTTTATTTTATGTTTTAATCATACAACTATAACTTACACATTTTCTGCATTACCAAAATTTGTGAGTTTCTGTGGCTGTATTCCAGTTTTAAAGGCTTCTGCGAACAAAACAAAGCAAAACAACAGAGCTCAAATGTAGATGGCTCAACTGTTATTAGGAAAGAAATGTAGCTCTCCTGTAAACAGCTGTCAGTGGCTATCTGGAGACAAAGTAGACAGTGCATTTGGTTACAGAGATCTTATTAGGAAAAGTTTGGAAGCCCTGGGTTATTTGTTTTAACTCTGCGTTCTAAGCTTATACTAAATAGTTTTGCTTTGAGACTCTGTGAGTTTAGTCCATCAGCCTATTTACATTCTAATGGTGCATTAAAAGTTAAAGTAAGTTTAAATTTATATTCACTCCACTGGCATTGTAGGTCTTGTTGTGATAATAGTCTATAAAATTTCTCTATAAATGGTTTTACATTTGGAAATGAGGCTCCTCATTACAAGGTAAAGTCCAATTACAATAAATTGTGACAATATATATTGAGCCAAAACCTGAAGCAAAAATCATTAAAAGAAAATCAATTTTGCAATTGAGGTGAATTATCTGTGAATTGCCCTTTTTTAATTTTTAATCCTTGCATAATGAATTTGAATGAGCTCCAATATTGGTTTTCCTCACAGCAATGGCATTTTATGAGATTGTAGTTTGTCGAGAGGACCAAAAATACTTGGAGCTCTCACGTCAGGACCCCAAGGGTACATTTCTGATATTATTGTTTAAACTTTAAATGGCTTATATAACTTAAGTAAAAAAAGCAAGCAAGATAATCAATCATGGGAAAAATTAAGTTTAAATTTGGTTTTATTTCTTTGGTGGTTATTGTTGCTCTACTCTGTAGTTTGTATTACTGTTCTGATGTGTTTGTCAGATTTTTTATGTAATATTTACACTACTACTGTGTCGCCTTCCCTTGAGGGGATCAATAAAGTGTCACCTTACGTTACCTTGGACAGGATATAATTACACAAAAATATGTCTTACAAACCTTGTTGCATTTCTGTCTTCAGTGCAGCAGTGTTACCCTTTTAGATCCTTTTAGTAAGAAATGCTAAATAAAATGAAGACACACATTTATATACTTAGTATTTCTGTGGTGTATGAGACAGTGTAGACATGAGATGAAGAAGAAATTTCAGAGAAAGTGACTGCGACATGCGCTACAAGCTGTAAAAGTGGATTTAAACTTGGTGGTGTCATGAGCACATTTGTGTACCGTTCTCAAGCGTGCCCATGAGCACGACTCAATCTGTAATTCTTTAGTTGTCACACAGTACCCAGCAGACGGACAGAGAAACTTAGCTATGGAAAAAGTTACAGTTGCATAAGTGGCATAAATGTGAATATGATTTATGTTGTACGCTTCTTTTTATTGAAGCTGAAAAGCCTGTGCAACACGCATATGGAGGGAGTACTGATCCGTTTTCCTTAAGTACTGTATACTTAATTCAGTGAGACTTCTCTCAAGTAGAGGTGGCAAGTTTTCTATTGTAAAAAAAAAATCAAACTACAAATTGATGCAAAACACAGACACTAGATTCTGAATCAAATAAAATGTTTTGATTTTATTCGTGTACAAAGATATTCCTCTGTGAACCAACACATTCGCCTTTTGTGTAGCTGTAGGAAATTGCAAGATAAAGAATTTTCCACTTTTCTATGAAGTTCAAAATATGTATTCTGTTAACGAGATATCATGTGCACAACAGATGGGGGGTGAAATAACTGTATGTCATTAAACATTAGCTTTCAGAGCTACTAAAATCCAAATCAGAGCTTTTTTCTCTTGATTGCTGGATGGGGTTTTTGTGGTTCACAGGTGATTTCAAGCCTCTGATGTTAAATATATTTCATCAATATGTATAGTTTATTAAATCAGAAATGCGCTGCTTCTCAAGGTTAGACTTTCAGTATTGCAGCATGGGAGAGCATTCATTTCCAGAGAGTACAGAATTGTTGATAGATGGTTATCAGTTGTAACAGTCTATCAGCACTTATCTCTCTGTTGAGGTCAAATCTGTCTCGTTTGCTTGCTCGGTTATGATTGAATTGACTCACTGATTGTTTATTTCTGTACTGAAGGTTAACTGTCTGCTCTGTCAGCAGTCAAATCGGGAGCCTGCATACACACACGCACATTTAGATTTCTCTGCTGATGAATTTGTTGCTTTCTGACTGTTTCACTTTTTCCTTTTTCTCTTTAAGTGCCTCTTTCTATTTCTTTATCTCTTAATCTCTCTCAGCGTCTCATTCTCACTGTAGTGCTAGACAAGAAAGATAGCTAGTGTTTGATATCACTGTAACCGCTGTCATAATACTTAATTTACTTCTAAGAGATTGCAATTAACTTTCATTTCAAATGTAAATGCACACTGAAGTTGTTTGTGATTCTGACCTTTCTCAGTCATCATAATAATTATTTTAGGGTTTTTGCACAATTTTCTGTTACAAATGTGCCTTTTCCACTGTTCATGTGTTGTAGTCACACATTATTATCTCTAACTAACCTCTTTATTACATGGATGAGTGTGTAAAATGTGTGTGTGGGCATGAAGGAGTGTGAAATATGAAGCGATTTGTGTCATTCCTGATACCTGGGGAGCTGTTATAGCTGTATACCTGCTGAAGTGGGGGCTTATTTTTTTTTGCTTTTAAAACTACTGTGCTTGCTCCCTTCTCTCTTGCCCTCATAGACACACACACACACACACACACACACACACACACACACACACAGGCATCCACAGCCCTTATTAGCATTGTAGTCTGGGATTTGGCTAAAACATCTGGTGGCTGAGTAACTTTTCAAAGTAGTCTTTGTCCTCACTCACTGCGTGCATGCATGTGTGTGTCTGTCACTGTGAGCCTTCATCTGTGTGTTTGTGTGTCTGTATAATAAGGGGCAGACTTTTTATGGCGTCCCGTCAAATTAAAGCTATGATTTAAATGACTTAAAAGTACTTTCTTTTTTTCATTCTAATAAATGGCCAAACCAGCTGAGTTTTTTTTATGTTAGAATTTAGAGTTGAAAAAAACATTAAAATAAAGATTAAGCATGTATCATTTATCTGTAATTGATGAATGTTGTGTTTGGTGAACACCGGTTGTGTTTTTCTGTTGGTGTAACTCTGTCCGGTGGCTCTATA
Source organism: Helostoma temminkii (assembly GCA_900302695.1). Classification (NCBI taxonomy): domain Eukaryota; kingdom Metazoa; phylum Chordata; class Actinopteri; order Anabantiformes; family Helostomatidae; genus Helostoma; species Helostoma temminkii. Next base: position 17,440 of record OMLM01020468.1, on the reverse strand, counting down.
ACACAGACACATCAGGAAGGAAGCAGAGGAAGACACATTTTCACCTTCCCTCTGGTCAGGCTTGACATTTCTGCCCAAATCTGAAAGAAGAGTGTAATACATTAGATACAGCTAACTGTCTCACCTGTTCTCTGCAGGATTAGTTTACTGATGCTGCTAAATAATCCTGCAGTAGCAGCTTCGGGATTTAGAGGGCACAGCCCTGCAGACGGTTGGAGCTGATGCCCTCAGGGCTTCGCTTCAAACCACATAAACTTTGAAGAAAGCAGGGATTCATCTTGGCTTACAGCAGTTAAGAGTGCTTATATTTAAAGGTGTAGCACATGGTCCTGGCACAGTAATGTGTATATCATATATGATGCAGGAAACTGTGTGACATGAAATGAATTAGCCATCTAAAAAAGCCACAATCAGTTGATTTTGGATGTTTCTCATGAATTTCAGTGGAATATTAACCTCAAGGTTGTTTTTGTGGCTATGTAACCTTTTTTTAATGGTTTTGGATAGTGAGTTGGTCACATTAAGTGTCTTTCAGTGTAGTATTGCAGCATGGACTGGGCAGTATGGATGTCAGTAATTGTTAAATGAAGCATCCATTTATAATGTTAATTACACATGATATCATTCAGAGATTAGCTGCTAATGAAGAAATAAATCAGTTATTAGCAATAACATAAAATCAAATAAAACCCAAGCTTCTCAAAGTTGATTTGTGCTGCAAATTCAGTAGCCATAGTAGCACATGATATGATCACTCTGAATTGTGCAGAAATCAAGACTTCCCAAGGCTGCCATCAGTAGGTCCCACTCTTTCTAACAAAGGTTTTCGTCTTGAGTTGGCATAGGAAATCTATGGTGTTCCTGTGGTCACTGCTGTCCTAAGTTACATTGTCTTAAAGACTGCACTGTTGCCTTTCTGCTATTGTTCATCTTTTTTCTCCTCTTGAAACAATCAGAAATTCACAGCTAAATCAGATGACTTGAACATTTTTAGTTTACTTACAAAGTGCAGTTGTAAAAGTTAGCGCTGCACTGTATGTAGTAAACAAACCGGTGTTGGTGGGTGGATGGATGGACTCATGAGTTCATCCTTTGAGTTTCCCCAGATGTAAAGAACTGTAGACTTCATAGCTACCACAGATGGTTATATTTTGCATTAGGTATCTGCATTTAAGATAAGGGTGAAAATGATGAGAATGAAATCGTGTTTTTTCTGAGCACTTCATGAGGCTAAGTTGCCTGATGACTACAGTTTAATGCAAGTTCTAATGTGCATGAATCTCTACAGTGGAGGTAGTAATAGCAAAATTAGCACTAGCTGTAGAGTCACCATACCCATACCAAGTTTTTGGGGAAATGTAGCAGGTTAAAAACAATCCTCTTGGGTAGTAAGTCAGAACTCCATGCTTTTTATAACACTGCTGAAGTAGAGTGTCACACGAACCTTTGGCTTTTGAAACAACATTTGAACACCACAGATCTTCATGAAAATATGTTACCACATGTATGTTCATTCTTGTGAATAAATGAATTTAAAAAAAAAAAAAAAAAAAAAAAA
>OMLM01020467.1:14921-32066 GCA_900302695.1 Helostoma temminkii | reverse complement strand
CTCCTCTCCTGTGGAACCAGCTCCCAGTTCATGTTCAGGAAGCAGACACTGTCTCTACTTTTAAGACTAGACTTAAAACTTTCCTGTTTGATAAGGCCTTCTCCTTTCTCCATCCACTCATACGCCACCACTGCCTGTTATTAACTTTGTTTCTTCTCTCTCCTGTAGTTGTCTCTCTCTCTCTCTCTCTCTCTCTCCCTCTCTCTCCCTCTCTCTCTCCTGCAGGTATCATCGGCCCTGAGGCTGTGTATTCCGGGTCTTCAGTTGCTAACCCATCCTACCTGCCTGCATGTTGTTTGTTGTTGTTATTGGTTGTATGATCTGCTGTTCTTGTCTCTCTTTCTCTCTTTCTTTCCACTCACCCCAACCCACCTTGAGCCTGGTTCTGCTGGAGGTTTCTTCCTTTCTTAAAAAGGGAGTTTTTCCTCTCCACTGTTGCCTAGTGTTTACTCAAAAGGGCATTTGTTGGGTTTTCCTTATTATTTAGTTGTATTGTAAGGTCTTAAACTTTACATTGTAAAGTGCCTTGAGATGACTTTTGTTGTGATTTGGCGCTATATAAATAAACTTGAATTGAATTGAATTGAATTGTGGTCGATGCAGTGAACCTGACCCATTAAGTCCAGAGGTATTAGTGTTGTGGGTTCAATGTAACAACTGCTACATTTCAGCAATGTAGACTTGGAGCCATACAACAAATCTCTGTGTTTATTGTTGGTTATTGCCTTATAAACTGTGTGTGTGTGTGTTTGTGTTTGGCACAGTTTATTCAAAAGATATATAGATCCTTGTCATGTTCTTCTGGTGACCTCACAAACCAAGCTTTCCTTCACCAACATCATCAAACTGTCTAGTCCTGTGACATCATCAGCATAATTGTGCAGCTGCACACCTGACGTCTACTAACTGTTGTTTCTGTGTCAGCTCTTCCTGCTCTTGATGGTGGTGTTTAAAGTAAACCCAAAGCTTGAAAATGCCATGAGGAAGACAGCACATGCAGAACAAGTCAACATGCATAGACACATGAGAAATGCAGCTGCATTAACACAGGCAGCACAGACACAGACAGTAGACCAGGTCCAGGTTGCAGGGGAATCTGATGCTGTTTGCTAACATTAACACCCACATGGAATATCTGTACTTTGTACTTTGAAGCTTTCAAGCTTCTAGTACTGAGCATTCAGACCACAAGCCAGGTCACACTAAGAAGATATTTTTTATGATATCGTTTTATTAATCTTGCAGGACAGTCAGGACAAGAAACACCCGTTAAAATGTTAAATACAAATGTCTCAGTTGTGCAGCAAACACAAATCAAATGGCCTTGCAGTCTTCCAGGAGTGGACTGTATTTCCCCTCATGAGGTCCACAACGGAGCATATATTCACACTAACAACCTAATATAATAATACTGTTTATTGGGTGTGCATTGTTGAGGCTTGTTGAAGACTTCTGCAACTACTATACCCTCTCTGCAGCTTTTATTCTCTTTCTGTGTTTCTCCTGTCAGGTCAATAGGGACTGGAAAGATGCTCCAAGACCTCCTTTGGTGACCTCCCCTTATGAGCCTTCAACCAGTATGCATTCTGATACCTCAAACTGACCATTCCAACCACCGTGTACAAACACAAGCAAAAAAATAAATAAATACATTTTTAAATAAATAAATTCAACCAGCTGCAAGGCTCAGGGCTCAGTTTGAAGCTTTTACCAGTTGGACATTTCAGGACTGGTATTCTCTGGATGGATCAGAGGACTTGAAATTCAATATAGTCAATATAAAAACACTGGTTGAATGAAGGTCTGAAGTGAGAAGTGAGCTGCAGTCCAAAGGCAATTATGTGAAAGTACTTAATTTGCTCCACTCGCCTTTTGTAATGTGTTCATTTGTGTTTTGTTTAATGCTTTAGGCTGTGCCTGAGTTGGTTCACCAAACCAGGGTTGATAATTCTGCAATACATGAGTTATTAAACAGGACCTTTAACTATAGTGTTAGTAGATTTGCTGATTAAATAAATCAGGAAACATGGTGACATCTGACTGCATGTTTTCTGGACTGAGTTTTAATTTGCATAAAATATTACAAATCAACTGAAATCACAATTTTGGTTGTGGTTAAATAAAACCCCTGCTGTCCACAACCCATTAAGCATTATTACTTATATGTAATACTTGCATACTACCTCTTCCAAACTTTAATACATTTCCATCTTACTAGTCATGTGACCAAAGCCTGACATACTGAATCGTCTTTCTCTGTGCTACATAACTCCTTTGTTGTCCAAAACCTATTAAATACATACAAAATACAAAAGGTCGCTTAGCAACATCCATGATTTTACAGGAAAAGCTGAAGAAAAAGCAGTTTTCAAAGCTGTTTTAATGTCTACACATTCCATTGAAGCAACTCTGTTTAAATATCATTTTAAATTAAAGTTAAAAAAGTGTATTAATTTAAAAACTGATCATCATGTTGGAACATTTAAAAACATCCTGCATGTTTTCATGGAAAACAAGGATATTTTTAAGGCACCCCAGACTTTCAGCGGTAGTGTAACAGTTTATATCCTCAAGTTGCTGAGCCCTTTAAAAAAAGTGAGATTACAAACAGTACAGTGTATGTGGGCCCTTTTTTTAATGATTTACTCTTCACTATGAACCAGTCAGTCTGGAGCTGAGAGCAACAGACAGTATAGAGAAGTCACAGAGACAAACATTCTTTTTCCTTCAGATTTGTTGACAGTAATAAAAATAGTGAAGAACAGTTTTTAAATCCCTAGTGTGGTGAACTCTTCTAAATACAGTTTAGTAAAAAAATGTTTTATTTACCAAGGCCAACTAATGCTTATCAAGGTCAACGTAAACACCTAAAAGTCAAAAGATCATCTATATTATAATTTTTTGTACATTACCAATAAGCCATAATTATTCACATTAATAGTAGTACAAATATTATAGAATAGAAGACAAGATTAAATTTAATGGCAGCATATCATGTATCTACTAAATGATAAAAGTTTTCTAATGATGTTCATCATCTGTGTCATTGGTTAAGAGTTAACCTTCTGTGAGCAGAGTGGAACATTTAGAATGCTGGGTTTTTGTACCCATTTAATATACTATATGAACTAAACCCAGAGGTTTTGCAGTCTACATACTATATGTATGTTCAGATGCTGTTGGAGTGAAACAGTGTCTCTTTTTCTCCCAAATCATTTTTATTGTTCCTTTTAATGCAAAGATTTTGTTGTATTTGAGTAAATATGTTGTTTTTAACCAGTTACACTAAGAACTTTATTAGTAGTCAGTGTTAGTCTGTACCTTTTTTAAAATATAACACAGAATAAACATTACAAAACATAAACTGATCTGCCTCACTTTGTTCACCAAAAATGTAAGAATGGTGTATTTTCATGGCATGAAGGTTGACAAGAGCCTGATGAGCACCAGGAGACACATCACACAGGTACCTGTCAGGGTGGTAATGGTCTCGTTTTTTACAATAAAAGGGCCATGCCAGTAAGAAGTAGATGAAGTAAAAAATTATGGTGTGGACAATATGTTCCTGAAAGTTAAGAGTATAAATAAAATGATGATTAATTTGCAGTTAGTAAGATTGTGGTGCAGTGGGTAACAGTGAATTTTTAAGCAGATAATTTTTAAGTAGGCCCCGACTCATTCAGCAGCCTTGCAGCAGTGCAGATATATTCGCTTCTGAGTGACCAGAGATGACATTGATTCTGCTTCAGGTAGATTTTGTAGAGTAATTTCTGAAAGGGTGGGCAGAGTGTGGCGGAGATAGAAGGAGAGTAGGTTTAAGTGGAATGAATTGCTTTTTAGCAACAGCTTAATTCCCATTTTTGCTTGTTCATTTTTCAGCTTAATGTGAAGTTTGACTTTTGGTTCAAAACATCTTTGCTAATCCTATATTAGCAGAGGGACAGTATTTGAAATGTGGACCACTATACCAACAGATGATTAAAAACTAACAGGAGAGGAAGGCCCCATACACACTCATCAAATATAGTGTTATAATACCAGCTATAAGTAGGACTAGAATTCTCTTATCAGCTGATATTTCTTCTTATCGTGGTATATTGGTATCGTTTATTTTATGCTGAATTAGCTATAAGCATTTCATAATTTCAGTGTACCCATGTATGCAGACTTTATTTACTAAATCAACTGAAGAACACAGCTAAGTGCCCAAATTCTCCTTTCTATCATGGTGCTTTGCTGAACTCTTTTCCTTGATCTCTTTCCCTGCTCTGTTATGCTTGTATACATGTGGGGAGCAGTGAGGTCAGGACCTCATCAGATGAGGCTAATTTGCTAAGGTGCTGTGGACAAAATTAATCCATATTCTAATATAACATAATCAAAGTAATCACCATATGTAGTCACCACAGAGTGTTCTGCATGTATGCAGAATGCGAATCATCCCTGACTGTATATTAGATCAGAAACTGCTGAAAATACAAATGTTACTTACGTACACAACTACAACACAACTCACTGTCAACTGTCAACAAGCAATTGATGATCATGGAAGTCAGTGTGCAGTTTTTTTTTTCTGACTCAGACTGTGACTCACAAACTGAGTCACAGGAGGGAGAATAGAGGGAGAGCAGGGTGTCTGTCTTGGTAAGTACAGAAAGCAGCAGCAGGGTCTTTGGTGTGAAACACTGGTGACTGCAGCTCTGTAGGTGGCACAAAATCTTATCCACTGTGATGGCATCTGAGTTGTGTGTTTTTAGATATTACATAAAGGGAAGAAATTAGTCATTTTTTATTTATTCTACTACCAGTGTCTCACGTTCCAGTTGATACTGGTGCTTGGTCAGTGAGTCCTCACATCTGTTTTTAAACTACATTATTCATTCTCATGCTGAAATTGTTGCACAGCTGCACTTATGATAGCATACTACTGGGTTTTTGTCTTGCCCAAGGACACCTGAGCAAATGGCCAGGAGGAACTGGGAATCAAACCAATGATCCTGGGGTTTATGGACCCCAATGCCCAATTCTTAGTCTAGTAAAATATTTCAGTATATTAACATTGCTGTAGCATGAAAGTGATAACATTTTGACAGTTTGGTTCAAAATCTCTTTAGTGGTGCACCTTTATGCAAGATGCATTCTGGTTTGCCTGGGTCCACACACACAGTCCCATCCCACCATTCACACTGCACTTAACAAGATGTGGACTTGATTCCTTGGTATACATAAGTGGCACATGATTGGGAAAGAATCACTATCAATAGAACCTATATGTCCATAATACAGAATTTAGTTGATTATGTGAGAAAAATTACACAAGTTTCATGGTTCTGCTTCTGTTGCCATAGAAACGCTGTAAAAACACTATCATGTGCAGCATGATTCATTCATCCAATACAATATTCTAACCAAACCTCTAAATTAAAGCTGACGGTCTTGATCTTAATAGTTTCATTTAAAATCCCTTGTGGTGCCATACAGAGCCAAACTGATGAAAACTGTGTCAGAGACATAAGATGTGTATATACATAGACAAACATAGACGAATGTTTTGAAGGCAGTGAACTGAGAGCTGGAGACTTTTGACTACCTCAGGGCTTTCTGTGCTACTTTTACCGTGCATCCCTACTTAGAAGTCATGAACTCAAAAACTTAGCCTGTGGCAAAACATAGCAAGAGTCTCAGCAGGAGAGTATCTGCAGGGAGACACTGCTGTAAAGTGGCAAAGTGCCACCTCTGTTTACATCTGTCTGAGCCTCGCAGTAACCAGTTTGTCGAAGATCTTTCATGTCAAGTAAATACCCCAGTTAGTGGGCCCTGCAAGCACAAGGGCCCAAGCATAAAAGGGAGATGTGGAATGTTGATCTGTCACAAACCCTAAGATGCATTAGGTCATGTTGATGTGAGGGCGCAGCAGTCCATGCTCCATTTGCAGAGCTGCTGGCTACAGGGGAGGACAGATGAGATTAGATCCTGACAGATGGTCATGATCAAAATACATGAGAGTGAAATGCTTCAAGTAGTGTTGAGAATAATTTTGTTATGCTTGTTTGTTTGTTTGTTTTTAATTGGTAGACAAATAAACTCAAGTCAAGTGTAAAATCTTAGTATTGGGTAAATTTATAAGGCAAAACCAAGTCCTAAAGATTGTGTATTCAGCCCTTTTTTTCTCTTAAATGTGATGCTATCCTAATTGTTGTATTTATTGCAAAAATTACAAGAAAAAGTAATGGGTATTTGAGGTCCAGTACAGTGGAGGGAGCATCCTGATTTAGGGCTCAATTCAATTCAATTCAATTCAATTCAATTCAATTCAATTCAATTCAACTTTATTTATATAGCGCCAAATCACAACAAAAGTCATCTCAAGGCACTTTACAATGTAAGGTTTAAGACCTTACAATACAACTCAATAATAAGGAAAATCCAACAAATCCCCCTTAAGCAAGCACCAGGTAACAGTGGAGAGGAAAAACTCCCTTTTTTTAAAAAAGGAAGAAACCTCCAGCAGAACCAGGCTCAAGGTGGGCAGCCATCTGCCTCAGCCGGTTGGGGTGAGTGGAAAGAAAGAGAGAAAAGAACAGCAGATCACACAACCAATAACAACAACATTGGATGGGCCAGCAACTGAACATCCGGAATACGCAGCTTCAGGGCCGATGATACCTGCAGGGTACTAATTCCAGTCAGAACTCTGGCTGCAGCATTTTGGATTAGTTGGAGGCTTTTTAAGGAGCTACAGGGACATCCTATTAGTAGGGAATTACAGTAGTCCAGTCTAGAAGTAACAAATGCATGGACTAGTTTTTCAGCATCACTTTAAGACAGAATGTCTAATTTTAGAGATATTCCTCAGGTGGAAGAAGGCAGTTCTAGAGATTTCTTTAATATATGAGTTAAAGGAGATATCCTGATCAAAGATAACTTCAAGATTCCTCACAGTAGTGCTAGACGCCAGTGTTATGTCATCTAAAGTAACTATATGATTAGACAGACCCAAATAAAATAACCTCTGCCTGTCCAGGCCTTTATGTCTTTTAAACATTCTTGAAGTTTGACTAATTGATGTGTTTCATGTGGTTTAATGGCTAAATATAGCTGAGTGTCATCTGCATAACAATGGAAGTTTATAGTGTTTTCTAATAATGGTTCCTAGTGGAGACATGTATAAAGTGAAAAGACTCCATAACTAACTTTTGTCTGCATGGAAGACTCAGCATTAACATAAACAAATTGGAACATATCTGGCAGATTTAAACTAACCTAGTACTGTTACTTTAATTCCCATGACATGTTCCAGTCTATGTAATAAAATGTTGTGATCTAAAGCAGCACTGAGATCTAACAAGACAAGAACAGAGAGAAAACCATTGTCTGAGGCTAACAGAAGATCGTTAGTGACCTTCACCAGAGCTGTTTCTGTACTATGATGTGCTCTAAATCCTGACTGGAAATCTTCATACAGGTTATTCCTGATCAGGTGGTCACGTAATTGCTTAGCAACTACCTTTTCAAGGATTTTAGATATGAAGGGCAGATTGGATATCGGTCTATAGTTGACTAATAGCTCACAGGGTGATACAGCAAGAATATGATCCTAAACATCAATATAACTACTACTGAATGACTTCAGAGACACAAAATCCACCATCTAGAGTGGCCCAATCATAGCCCAGACCTCTATCCAATACTGATAATAAAATGCTGTGAAATGAACTCAGAGAACATTTCACACCACACATCTGAGCTGAAGCAGTTCCACCTGGGCTTTGTGCAGGTCACAGCTACAAGAAATGTTGAGGTTATTGCCACCAAATGTGGTTCAATCACTTTCTAAAACACTTACTTTTCACTTACTTGTTCCATCTTCACTCTGTGTTTGATGGGTGTGTTCAATAAAGATAAATCATGAAAAAGAAAGAAGTGTGTTTTATTGTTTTGAAATATAGTGCTTGTTGAGCTTGTGACTTTGGTGAAGATTAGATCACATTTTATGACCAATTTCTGCAGAAAAAAACAGGTGCCATTACTTTGTTCCAATGTGTTCAGGACATTCCATCAGGAAACTGTAGCCTGCTGAATTATCACAAGGTTGACACGTGAAGACAGACATCCATTAACACAACCAATCACATATATGGGCAATATTTAAATTGCCTGCTTATCTGGACTATGAGGGGGGAAATGCAGAAACCCATGCAGGCAAAGAGGAAACCAGCAAACTATCAAAATATTTCAGTATAAATATGCATTCCTTTATATTTCCTAAGCCACACTGTAACATGGTAACTTTGAACCTTTACCTGCTTCTGTTGCTCCACACACCACCAGCTTTTCTCTCTAACCTATTCACAACATCTTGTGTATCGTACTTTATACTGGATCAGCATTCCTGGCTCAGGGGATAATGTCACTGAGGGGAGTGTGTCTGAGGTGAGTGGGCAGCAAGGCCCCAAGTGAAGGGCCTATCAGTCACAGTGCATGGAGCTGCCCCATGAATCTCATTACAGTCTGCCTGTTGGGTGGGAAGGGTGAAATAGGGACATTTTTTGTCCTAATAACTGCCTTTCAGGCAATTCTGCCTCTAATTTTGCAAACTCTTAACCCTTATACAAACACAAGAACCTAGCCTCATAGCCCTAACCCAAACGTTAGCATCTCTAAAATAGACCTATAACAATCTGAGTGCTAGGAGGTTCTGTATGCAGTGCACACTCTAGGAGGCAGGACTGCCGGAGGAGCTGACATCAGGGAAGGGAGAAAATACCTACCTGACTCAAAGTGAGCGCAGTGTCCTCCATTACTCAGATCCTGATGGAATGTTCTGGTCCACTGGACAGCCAGGTTTACTATCTTGACTCACCTGTCAAATTACCTTCAACAGAAGCAGAACAGGGTACAGTTTCAAGAACAAAATGCAAAAGCTGAATGGGTGTGACACAGAAGATCTATAATAAGAAATATCTGCATTTATAGCATTGGTGCCTGCAAAGTGGAAATGTATCAAAAGTATCATATTCTTTGTGCCCCAGAGCTCTTTAACTGTGTCTTATTTTTATTCAGTAAAATATTCTTACTTAAATATTCTTAAATATCAAACAATATCTATACTTATTCTGACATTTCTGTTAATGACACAATTCCCAAAGGACAACTTATGTATATCAAACAATATGTTAATTAAGTTCATTCTCTAGCAGCAATTTCTCTTTCAAAGCCCACAGCTGAAAATTGGCACGCTTATATGAAATTTCATTTGTAAGTTTCACAACAAGTTTTTAAAATATAAGTTGTACACCAACGCTGAAAATGGGGGAGTGGGTCATATCAGAATTGAGCTGCAACCTTCTATTGGCTTTCCTCAGCTGAAATGCACAGTCATAAATGTTCATAAGAAGGTTGGTAAACAAAAGCTGTGGAGGGTCGTACTTTTTTTGTCTCATGCAAGACAGACTGGCTATATTAAATTGTATTTATTACCATTGTACAGAGAAGCATAATAAAATTGAATACATCTCTCCCTAATGAGTTTTAGAAATGTAATAAATGAGTTAAAAAGTAATAATTTCTAATAATAATATTCCCGTCAAGGAATGTTCAGTTCAACCACAGGAAAAGAACAGATTTTATTTCTACTCAGGCAGATATAATATCATTGAAACTATTTTTCAGGGAGGTGAGTGTGCTGGGAGGGGGTGTTGATTTCTATCTAGCTATGTAACACTGGCCAAATTTGACACTCAAACCCCACAAATGTATTCCAGCAAGAGAAAATGATCCCCTTGCTGCAAAGAGAGATCCAGTCTCTGAGTACATGACACAGGACAGGAAAAGCTTCTTGCTGTTATTACCATGTCTCAGCTATTAGGCATTCATGAACCTGTTGCAATTGAAACCAAAGAGGAGGAATGCTCCAGAGCAGAAACATCTCATAGTCACACCAGAGCTAGTGATGTTGGGCAGCTGTGGGCAGCTGTATTATCCTACTGTGGGGTATGGTAGAAGTACAAATGAGGAAACGAGGAAGATAGGTTTATAGTAGAGAGAGTAAGATCCTCTCCTGGTTATATTTTTTGAATCTCTAAATGTATTAACAACTGTAATAACAAAACTGCACAATCTTGCATTGTTTTGAAAAGACCATGGGCCACAGCAGGCTAAGCATGCTGGGGTACACAGGTGGCCTGAAGACGTAGAGTGTGTTTGAGGAGAAAGCCACTGTTGCTATGAGGCATTTAGTGACCTTTCACTAAATGTTAACTACAAAAAAATACCAAACCTCTAATAATAACAGGGAGCACACTGCTCTGTCCTGAGGTGGTTCTTTGTTATGGCTCATACTGTTTTCTTTTGTGCAACTTACACGTAAGTCAGATCAGATCAGAAGGACGGGTTACTAGGGAACATACTGTATCCTGGCAGCATCTCTCTCATCAGCTCAGTGCATTACCTACTGGTCAGCTGCAGCCACAGACAGACATAGCGACAGTATCATCCAATTATCATGATCAACTAGTTGCATTCTACTGCACAATATACAAAACTACATATATATCATAATACTTCTCAGCTTTTCCCTCCTGATCAGAGGGAACACAAAAAGTATTCTGTAAAAATATAGTGACGATGATGATGTGAACTAAACCTTTAACACTCTTTAAACACTGTGGCAAAGCTTCTGATCCTGAGAGCAGTATAATGTGCACAATGGCAATAATGACTGGATTATTTTCTATTCAAAATTGTAATTTCAACCTCAATTTTAAAAACTTCCTCTCTCTCTAACATAAACTGTAAATATGATTTGTTTGCTTTGCACTGAGGTGACTTTTGGTAGCTAACACTGACAAGATGTACATAGAAACTACTTGTGGTGTGAACTTTAATGAGAGAGACACACAAACAACAAGGCATGTACACAGGATTTAAGGAATTTAGATACAGTGCTGTAAAAAAGTGTTTGCAACTTCCTTTTTATGCTTATTTGTCATATATTTGTCACACTAAAATGATTTACATTATCAAACAAATTTTATTCCTCCTCTGCTAAATCATGAATGAACTGTGATTAACTTCATTTTTTGGAAAGCTGAGTTTAATTTCAGTTTCCACACCCAGGCCTGATTTCTGCCAGACCTGCTAAATCAAGAAATCGCTACTTTCTGACAAAGTGAAGCAGCTAAAAGATCTCAAAAAGGAACACATCATGCTGTGATCGAAAGAAATAAACAAATTAATTGACATGTATCAGTCTGGAAATGGCTCTAAAGCAATTTTGAAGTCTTTGGGCTCAATTAGTTATATTAGACAATATAAATAAAATCTATCTTGCCTTGACTTGACAGCACAATACTGAAAAATTCAAATTATTAAAACTAGATTTTAATACAGGGCTCCTTATCCCAGTAGGGCGTCATGATTCATTTATCATGTAGTGGCGAATATTCCCAAACAAATATCACTGTAATTACCATAAGCTGTCTGACACACACAAACACTGCACCATAGACATTTTATGTGAATAAGTGCTGGTGAGTCTAGTGAGTCCAGTGGTCCCTTACCTTTCACCTAGTGCCACCATCTGGCCAAAATCTTGAACATGAACAGACTGCCATGTAGTTTGCCAAGCGCTCTGTGAGCTTTTTCTTTTACTGAACAAGACAGTGGAAGGAAAACTATAAACATTAACCCATTTGACTTTTTCTCTAGTTCCTGCTCTGTTGAAATCCACCAAACCGATTAAAGAAAGAATTGACTATTACATTACTTTACATTATTTCTCAAAACATTTTGTCGAGACAATAAATATTTCAATATTTGTAATGTTGTAGTGTGAGTGATGTGAGGGTAATTGAAGAAGAAAAGGGAGAAACATTACAACCACTACATTAAAGGTTTTGTATTGTGTTATCACCATTCAGTGCTAATCAACAACATGAATCCAAATCATAAATAATAATTTCTCAACATAAATGACCTTGACTGGCTTACAAATGTCCAAATGCTCAAGAATATTTTTAAAAGTACAATGTAATGCTGCAGCGCATTCTATGATTTACAATAAAATGATTTGCAAAATCAGTGACATGACCCTTTAAATACAAAACTAGCTGATCCATGTACCCAAATTCCTTTGGCAGGAATTCCTCAGATTGTTTTTGAGATATTTCCTAAATATTATGTGATATTTCCTGCACTGCTACTCACTGTGTGTGTTGCAGAAATGTTCATGATTGGGGAGCTGAGCTTATGCTTGTGTTTGTTTATATTTAGTATGTTGTCTAAAATATACAACTTAATAGCTTACATGAATGGAGAGTCTCTCCTCAGGCCTCTTGTGATAATTTATACAGCATCGGTACCTTGTGGCTAACAGAGGTACTGCTGCACTACACATGACTTAGTCTGTAACACTGTATGCAGCTGATACTGTGGACAGATGTGTGAGAGAGGCACGTATGTGGCAAGTAAGTATGATGCAAAAATTTAAGTAGGCACCTTTTCCCCCTGAGGAAGCTCTATGTTGACCTGCCAGTGTGTTCTGGATCATTGTTTGCTGCACGATGAAGCTCCTCCCAATTAGTTTTGATATATTTCTCTGCAAAACAATAACAGACAGTTCAATTACTCATCTGAATTCATGACCATGGCACTGCCTCCACCACAGACAATCATTTCTTCCTCCACACTTTGGCCTTTCCATCTTTTAGAAGTTATTCTCGGTCTCACCAGCTTCTACTGATGAAATGTTCTGTTATTGTTTTCCTGCTTAGATTGTTGTATTAGCTATGCCCAGTGTCTGTGATGTGCCATTGGTGCTTTACCACATTCAGTGTGGCTTGCTTTTCTCCTAGACAACTCTCTGTTCTTCATGTTGATTTATTCTTTTTAACAACAAATGCAGTTGTCACAGGTAAAACCCAATGAACCATCTATCTATTAATGGAAATGCTTTTCCTGTTACGGGTCACGGGGGTGCCAGAGACAATCTCTGCTGTCACTGACAGATAGACAGACAACCATTCACGCTGGAATTCTCACCTGTGGGCAATTTAGAGTCACCAGTTAACTCGGTAACTGGATTTAGACTTGGTTTTGTTAACTGATAACTGGATTTCAGTTAACTGGATTGTGGGAGGAAGCCAGAGTACCTGGAGAAAACCCAGGCCAACTCCACTCAGAGAGGCACCAACCAGTCAGGTCTTTCCAGATCCTGGAAATCACCATACAACCCAAAACTCAGTGAATCAAGAGTAGTTATTTGTTGCTTGATTGAATCTCATGAAACACCCCCAGGAACAACAGTCAGATTTCCTAATACTTTTGCTCACCTAAAATTTGGGTCATCTTATATAAATGTGTTTTGTTCAATAGATCAGGATTTACATGGTGTCAAATAAAAGCTGGGCTTTTGTTTCTTAGCCATATTTTGTCTTTACTGTACAGCAAAAACAAATAAATTAACTTCACCTTTGCAATACTTCCAAAGGGAACTGGATAATCTGGTAGTAAATCTCCAGTGGTGGTGTGACAGATGATGCAACATCTGACTGCTGGTTAGAAGATATAGTTTCTGCAGTGTGTATTCATTGCTAACTGAAAATGAACATGTGTCTCATCTGCTGATGAGAACTATATGAGGAGTAGGACGCCGCTGGTTCAGAGGACCTGAGATGAGCCCTACTAGTGTAAGGGAGTACAATATTTAATCACAAAACAGGTTGCGAAAGATGAAAATACATTTTAAAGAGCATATAACATCTAATAACTGGCATTTATGAGGGCGTTAAAGGGTCGTGATCTTTGGGGCAAGAGTCTACAGAGAAAGCCAACGTGATGCATCAGTAGCAAGTGTTGTGTTTACATGTCGGATACCCAGCGCCGGGGAGGGGGCGCAGCGGAAGGCTCCTCCAGTTGGATTGCTAATCACTCCCCCATACCAAATCTTCTACAACAGCTCCAATGAGACACCTTCAGAAACCGCTAGCTGGAGAACTACTATGCAAGTGCACACACGGCAGCTTGTGTTTTGGATTGGTTTGTTGATTCCAGGTATTTCATAAAGACTGGACTTTCCAAAGAGCTGTGGAAAACCACCGAGAGAGACTAATTTAGAAGACAGAACAGAAAGATCGGTCGTATTCGACAATTAATCTCGCTGGGTAAGTGGACTCCTCATCTTGTTAGCAAGTTAGCTAACATTAGCAGCTAATGCAGGTTCGGTTGCTTCGACCGATAGATGAGCGTGTACAGCGTTAGTTGCTGGACGTGAAACACTAGTTACAATGACTTATATGTGTGTGGTTTTAAAACGCCTAATGGGTAATGGTCTCTTACAGGCCTGGTCAGGAACACCGCGAACATTAGTTAGAGGGTGACATTCTTGCCCGTTGGTCGCTGCTGGTGTTTGGATAACGTTACGAATATGTTGCTAAGCTAGCTGACTAGCTTGTACGCTACATAGCAAGGTAACGTTATCTCCGCAACTGGAGAGCTACAGCTGATAAACGAGGGGCCGTGTTAGGGGGATAATAATAACAACAGTGACCGGTTGGTTGCAGTTTATTCGTGTAGTATTTCGATGTATTGGTTGGAAGGTTACTTGGGCCAGTTACATGCCTCTGTTAAGCCATTGCGTATGTTGCCCAGAATAAAGAGGACAATGTGTTTGATATACGGCCCCAGTTAACGTTAATGATCTTTCGTGTGTTGATGTTTTTTTTCATACGACATTACGTGTCGTAGTGAATTCTCGGATAGCTTCAGTTAGCGTTAACGCAAAACAAAGGTTTAGAAATGTAGAAATGTTCCGTGCTGCTCCTGTCCTGTATGCAAGTTACAGTACAGTGACTTTAGCTTAGAGGGTTTAAAGTTAGTTAACGTATCCCTAACGTACATGTTAAGGAAGTAGATGGTTCTACATAAACGTCGCAGTGTAATGTTCATAAAATGTAATACGTTTACCCTGTTTTCACTCCAAACCAGAACACACACCTGACCTCAGCTTAAGGCGTCACAATGAATTTAGTTTGTTTTTTCCCTAATTTTGAAAAGAAAAAAACAACAGTTGTTTCAAAAATGTATTATTATTTTAGACCATAATATACAAATAAAAATGTTGGATTTATATATACTAAATACACCCCTTAAATTAAAAATGAAAAGTTTATATTAATTAGTCACCACATGTGTTAAACATGTTTCCCTCCCTGTGATAGGTATTAACTGGATACATAAATAATTTGCAGGTTGATCATTAACATGAACATTTATTGACAATCATATCATATTTTTTCATATTACAAATAAAAACAAGCAAAATATGTTAAACAGAAATCACAATAGAAAAACATTCACATATATTTAAATATTTTACAAACTACTTTTGTTTAATTTTCAAAACATTCAATGTCAAATTGTGCATCATTGTGAATGATGATGAAAATATATTAATACAAAGGTGTTTTTTTTTTTTACTAGTATTCTTTATGACAAGTGCTACAAGTCAACAGCTGTCAAAGTTATGGACCCTGAACTGAACCCTGTTAACAGAATATACTTGACTCTTTTAAGTATATAATTGAAATATATACCATTTCAAATGGACATCTATTCATTGATCAACTAAAATAAGTTTTAAATCAATCAATCAATCAATTATGCCATCATCAGTTCACAGCTGTGGTGACACTGAAAAGCAGCCAAATGTTCTTCCTTGCTCAGCAGGTGCCGGATTTGAGCAGGCATGGAGCTCATAAGTACGTGTCATGTTTGAACAGAGTCTTCATGTAACATTTGCACAAGAGGCCTTTTTTTGTACAACAAAAAGCTGTTATTTAACAGACAGGGGAAGCCAGAAGTGTTGTAGAGACTGTGGCTGAAAAGGGTTTTCAACTACTTCTGGACACAACAAACCCAACCTCTGTCAGTAATCACGTTTAGGCAAGGAACATGATGCAGGGTTAACAGAATGGCATCTTTGTGTAGGCTTGTCAGATTTTACCCAAAAGCCTTGAAATATTTGTATGATTTTACCCTAACATTGACGCTAATCTTGAATATTTATGCAAAACCAGGAGTCCTCAGTCTAGGAGATCTGGTCATGTCATTTCCTTCCTGGTTTAAGACCAGACTGTTACTGGGCAAAAACTTTTTTCATTGTTTTAAACAAAAAGTATTTATTACTTTTATGTAGCGTGCCGCTTAGCTTGTAGCTTAGTTGGTAAAGCTGGCATCTGTTAATTCAGGGTTATTGGTTTGATTCCCGGATCTTCACTAAGACACCAAAACTCCCCAGTAGGGTCATCATCTTAATGAAGCTGTCCAAACAACAATTACCACATAGGGGATCAATAAAGTATGTTGTTATCATCATCATTATTATTATTATTAATATTAGACACGCTTTAAAGAGTTACAAAACAAGAAGTGATAAAAACGTCTTTCTCCTCTGTCTCCAGTTCACTACGAGACAGATTCTTGAATTCATTCTTAGTGATGTTTACATATTCTCAAAAATGCCTATAGGTCTGTATACTTATTAAGTATGCCGATGTTTTGCATTGTTGGAAAATAATTGTGGGTATTTATTTCTGTGTTTTATTGTGATGACATTTAACATTTCAGTTCAATTAATTTAGAAACCTAAACCTAAACAGGCAGAAACATAAATCAATAAGTATTTTTAAGATACAGCCTAATTTCTTGTAGATATTAATTTTCCCTTGCCTTAATCTGGATTTAACCGGTGAGCCCTGCTTACTGTCAAAACCCTGTATCTAAGGTTTAACCTTGCATCACTGCTTTCACCCAACTGGATAAGACACAGCAACCACGAGGACTCTCTTGTCATGTATCTCTGCTGTTTGAATAGACACCTCTTAGGGTCCGAACAGGAATCTAACAGTGGGGGACCACTGCCCTAAACGGTACAATTTGAGCAGTGCAAGAACTACTTGACTCCTAAACTCTAAATGAGAACATTTTTTTAGTCCTGAAGTAGTTTAATCTCTTCAGCTGTGAGGATATACTGCTTGTATTTGTCTCATGCAAGAGTAAAATTAAAGGGTAACTTCTGTTACAGAAGTTAAAGGAGAAGTTACCCTTGTTACAAGTTTGCGACTTGTAGGGCTGTGTATCGGCAGG
>OMLM01020466.1:64650-79083 GCA_900302695.1 Helostoma temminkii | reverse complement strand
AAAAAACCTTAACTCCTCATCATCCTTTATAGTACTTTGTTCCACCTTATTTTTGTCCTCCTAATTTCATATTTCTCTCAGTTTATTTTTGTCTATGTTTCTCTTTGCAGGTTTCCCACAAACACTGATTTGTACACTTTTCAACACCTCATTTGTGCCTATGACATTTGCTCTGCGTGTTCTGGGAGATGGGTTGGGGTCTTCCAGCATTAGCAGTGCCAAACAGGTATCTGACATGTCCAGGAACAATTGGCAAGGCAGTGCTGCTAGAGACCTTCACACACGACCTATTGAGTTCACCATCAACCCTGCTGCAGGCTCAGTGCGTGCCATGTCAGATATCACTATTAAGGTAAAACAAGAAGGTTTTTTTCCATTATAACCAATGTTGGTCTCTTAGCAGTATGCTACAAGTCTTTGTGAAAATGCAGCAGAACATTGGGATAACAGTACCATGATTTAATTGCCGTGATAATTGCTGTTTTTAAAGAAATAGCCATGTGTTCTCCCTAAACTCTAACTACTTTTTTCACTTCTGGATGTGCAACAGTTTACTTCCTAGAGGAAATAATATTGTTATGCAGCATAGTGCATCAATCAGACATTTCCATCAACATGTGGAAATCAACTTAAAATACCTAATCAAAGTATTTTATGTACAGGTGACTCTGTGCTCCAACACAATTAAGCGATACAGACTGGCTCTGGTGGTGGATGTTGAGGGTGTTGGGAAAGAGATCATGACTCTGCCTATCAATGCCAGGTCAGACACCAGTATACATATAAGCAGCCACACACACTCACACAGTCTGTGAACACAGGCCGAGGTACATCAGTTGAAGTTTTGTGGTATTGTGCAAGTTGCAGCAAAATGCTCTAGTTAGGTTTTGACTTTGCACATGAAAGTCACAAGTCAGTTTTGTTGTTTTTTCTTGTGTGGTATAAAACTGTTTTTCCATTCCATTTTAAAAAGATACTTCATAAAAATGAATGCATTAAAAAAAGAATCATCATTCCTGTGTCCTAGTATGATCACATATATTTTCGTCTGAAATAATATTTTATGTGATATGTGTACAACTGTGTCACAGGAAGTCATAAAACAGCAGTGATTCATCTTGCTTTTTACAAACTCTCACAACACTCTCTCTTTTAAAGTAAGATGGTGTTTTAAGCCAAGAGCTTCTGCTGTGTGCCTGGCTGTCACTGATGCTTTGACAAGCTGTGAATATGGTCCATTGAACTCCCATACAGGTGTCGACAAATCAGTGGAGAATGCGTTAAATATGCAGTAGCTAATTTGCATAATAATACATTCGTAAGTCACCTGAACCATCGCTCAGAATAGGCCAATTGTTATCTGACTTCCTCCCGGCAATCACCATCATTGTAAATTTATGAATCAGTTCTAATTAATAGACTGGAGTTTTGGCAATATGTAGTGCAATTACTGTTGGGATTCATAAATAAGTCTCAGACCTTTTCCCCTCCTGTCTTTGTTTCTCGCTGTCTGTCACTCTCTTTTGTGCCTCTGGTGACAGGTGCGTTGTTCCTGAGATTGTGGTGGAGACGCCGGTATTGGACTTTCAAAGGTGTTTCCTCAATTACCCCTATCATCAGCAAGTGCGACTGAGCAACCCAAGCACTCTGCCTGCCTGCTACGGTGTGCTCGACCAGGTGAAGTACATCACTGGAAATATATTTGTGCATAAACTGTGTATATGACAGGTAAGATATTATCATGAGATAAATGAGAACAACGTCAGCAGTCCCAGTCAGCAGCATACCACTCCCCTTTATGTCCAGTAATTACAAAACTGCAGCCAAGTAAGTTAACTGTGTTCAAAGATAACCAAAGACACCAGCTCCAGCTCTTCTGACAGATATGTCAATTATTATTTAGGTTTTTTGAGAGCGAGAGAGAGAGAGAGAGAGAGAAAGCCTTCTGATTTCCCTCTCTTTATGCTAAGTTGGTTTATGTTTAGGTTTTATGTTCTGTCTTTTAGCTCAGTGGAGGCATCTACAGAGTAATTACAAAACAAAGCACACTTCAGCCTAAAGAACAATAAAGAGGACACAATATATTTTGTTTAAAACTGTTACATGTCATGGTTTTGCAAAAGGTATGTGCAAGAACTATTTCATTGTTGGGTTCAGCATCTTGAAGTCTCTAGACAGAGCATATTTCCTAATTAGCTAAAGTCATCACTTTGGTAAGTTATTTTATTTAACGTTCTTACTGTAGTGTGTATCACAGATTTTTCATAACATTTGAGACATTTGAGACATATTAATATTTGAAACAAAACAACTCAACTCTAGATACAATAGTTATCTAGAGTACAGTTATAGTAATCTAAGGCAAAATACAGTTACAAATTAACAAAATACAGTATGTACAATCAGTATGTGTAGCACAGCTTGGTGCAACAGATTGGTGGTGTTAAAGGCCACTCTGCCTAATGTAAATCTGTATGCAGAATGCTGGGTCTGTATGTCTGAGTTAAAAGCATAACTTCTACCATATTTTGCAGGAATTTGAGGAGAGTCCAACAATGCTTTTTGGCAGTTCTACACCCAGAGGTGTGATTCTTCCTCACAGTTCAGAGGAGCTTCCTGTATTCCTGCTGGCTAAAGCTATTGGAAGGCTGCATCACAGTCTATGTATTGCTGTGTTTGGCAGTGTCCAGCCACCACTGGTCAGTTGAAGTGTGTTTGCTTCTATTGCAGGTTGAATTCCCTGAACACTATTTTCCCTCTAAATTTGTAATTTATTTTCTTTACTCCTCCTCTTTTTGTTCTTTTCTAGGAGGTGGTCTTGTCCTGTATTGGACAGGGTCCAGTAGTTCATATTCAGAACCCACAGTTGGACTTTGGCAAAATCCCTGTTCTGACGAATATTACAAGAACCTTGCACCTGTCAAACCAGTCACCTATTCCAGCCCACTTTACTGCTCACATGGTACAAATGCACACCAACACAGACTCACCTCTGAGAACACAGGCAGTACTAAAATTAAAATTAAGATGAACAAAAAAAGCAAAGTTATCATATATGAATGTTGTAAGGCTTCATTTTAGTGGTTTTCTTTACACTCCCACTATAAAGTAGTCATATGTTGACATTTTGTCATTTCAGAATGACACGTACATAGATAAAACAACTGAATGTGATCAGGGCTGTGTTGAAACATCATCTTCCTGTTTTTGCTTTTTGGAACCATTTATTCACAAAGTGGTCATTTAATGTCAATATAACAATACAGTGTTCAGAGTTCAAGGGTTTCCTTCTCTTAAACATTATGCTTACACATACTATTTTCAGCTTCTTATTTGTTCTTTTATAAAAACTATATTGAGTAGTTGTGTTCCACCTTTTTATTTATCATGCTTGCTCAGTGTAAATGAAACTCGTGTCTGGAGCCTTGTGACTGGAGCCATTCCTCAATACACACACACACACACACACAAACACACCCACACACAGGAAACCCCTGTGTAACTGCAGTTGTGTGACCCTCTCACAGTGTTGGAAGGAGTTTCTCCCCTGCACTCTCAAACATCAATCGATGCAGACTCTCCTGGAATTACATTGCATCTCGCTCAATAGGCTGGCAGCAAGAGGCACAAATAGATCTGATGACAGAAGATTGTGGGAATATTGTTAAAGGTTTCCACACTTGCTTGTGACCATCTGTGAAAAATTAAGAATACCTTCATCGTTAAACCAAACAAGGCCATTTTAAATTATTTTATACATTTGGAAAATGATCTAAACAGAGTGCACAGTGCGAAGAATGTTCATGAATGTATTTATGTTTGCACACTGAACCATTTACCATATGTATTAAGGATTTTTTTGTTGTTTTGTTGTCAGAGGTAAGAGCAAGAAATTGAAACTGCACAGCAGTACACACAGTTTATGCTGTAAATGGTGTGGATAAAAAATACCCTGCACACCATTTCTCTTTTTAGTGATTTTATTAAATTATTTACCGTCTTTGGTTGACACCTTGAAACATGTGCCAATATTCACTTGACAATATGTTGATTTTGTTGTCCTGGATATTATCTGATATTTACCAGCAGAACTGCCTGTGGTGGTCACAGCAGCACCACTGCAGCTTTATGCAGTCTGATATACTGTTAATAGCTGCAGTGCATACAGCTCAGATTTGGATCCTAAACTCCTTCGACTTGTGCTGCATTCAAAAGCAATCAATGCTAATCAAGCTGTCAGATGCAGCAGGTTTGATGTGATTATTGAGAGTCTTTCTCCTCTCTCTGGGGACTCAACCCCATCCTGCTCTTTCTTCTCTTCTATCCAGCCCTTTATCGTGATCACGCGAGTATCGACTTGCTCCAAGTTTGCTTTCACTGGCTCCTCTAACGGATCACACAAACACTGAGAAAGTGATCTATGACTCCCAAAGTCACTTGCTGGTCAAGCATTGCCTGCTTGCGTGAGGAATTTTTCTTCAAAAACGCTTTCCCACAGGGTTTTGTCTAAGCAAGTGGCTTTGAACAAAGACATCAAACCTAATCTTTAGATTTTATTTGTCCAATATGACTTTTAGTGCAGTCAGAACTTCAGTAAGGGTCACAAATGCCAATTGCAGTATTGAATGAGTCATTTTCCCCAATGATTAACAGTCTACTGTGTACCTAGTGCAGTGAAAGTGCTCAAGCTTCATTGCATCTGTAGGAAGTTTATTCTCAAAATCCCAATTAAAAGTTTATGTTCTACCCATTCATCAACAGAGAAGCTGTATAGAACATTGATTGTGGTCCTGACCACTGCTCTATACAGTAGAGTGAGCACAATGAAGGGCTATCTGTTTTGATGAAAGATGAACATCAGATTTACATCTGTTTTTTCATTACACTGGACTTGATTCAAATAAATGCAGTTGAATGATCTACAGAGCTGGGAAAAAATAATTACATCAAAAGTGGTGCATTGTGTTTTACAACATATTTTAACATGGGACACATTTATTTTAACTCATTCTCTTTGACTGTCGTGTACGTATTATCCTAACCATGTTACTGATTATTTTTATTCATTGTTTTATCTTAATTATGTCAGGCCGTAAGACACAACTCTACTTTTACTTCTAGTACCTCATGTCACACAATGTTGAACAGCTATATGATGCACACATTTATCTTTCAAGGTGCATCCATAGGTCTCAATGGTTTGAGGTTAGTTAGGAAAGTATCCCCACATATTTTCATACATTATATCCATCCATCCATTTTCTGAACCACTTAGTCCCTGTAGGGGTCGCGGGTGTGCTGGAGCCTATCCCAGCCGGCATACGGGCGAGAGGCGGAGTACACCATGGACATGTCGCCAGTCTATCGCAGGGCCACATATACACATATATACACATATATACATATACATATACATATACATACAAACAACCATTCACACCCTCTCTCACACCTATGGGCAATTTAGAGTCCCTAGTTAACCTGACTGCACGTCTTTGGACTATGGGAGGAATACATTACATTCTGTGTCATTTTTCCACTCTATAGATCCAATTATAGACATTGCATATTAGCTAAAATGTTATGTTTCTTTCTCCTCAGAGCAGTAGAAGGTCCTTTTGGTGTGTTGAGCCCAATGAGGGAGAAGTGCCATCGGAGAGCCAAATAGAGCTTAAGGTGGTGGCACACCTGAAGGACATGCTCCACTTCCAGGACATGCTGAAAGTGTCAATCCAAGACAGTCAAACATACACTGTACCTGTGTCTGCCACAGGCACTGGCACAACAATTGTCAGTGACATACCCTTTGCCCCAAGCCTAGACTTAGGAACACACTTCAGGTAGAATAAAAGTCACTCTCAATCAAATTGTGACTAATGAGCAATGATATGGTGATCTAGAAGTGAAACTGCAGTCCTGTAAGTTTTCTTCACCTCTGTTCTGTCCTTTGTGTGTCCTGTAAGCCATGGATTGTGCCAGTATCACTTCAAGCTTACCAATCATGGCCAGAGGGTGCATCGTCTTTACTGGGGGACTGATGGCTTCCTGTCCTCCACAAAAACACACAAGAGGGACATTTTGTCTAGAGAAACATTACTGCCCCCCATCTCTGCGCCAAAAAAAAGAGTTGGTCTGAGCAGTGGATCTTTCCTCTCCTCTTGCAAAGAAAAGGCGGTGTTCAGCCTCACACCATCTCGAGTGGAGCTTTTCCCAGGCTGCTCTGTTGACATGGTGCTGACGGGAAGGTCAGACTCCCCTAGGGTGAGCCATTTCATTTGGAGTCCCTAAATAAACTCAAGTTCGAGTTTTATAAACACAGCATATGATGATGTTTATTTAATGCTTACAGTACATGTATAACACTAATCGTCTTGTCCTCCCAGGTTGTACAGGAGCATCTGGTGTGCCGTGGCATTGTGGGTGACAAGGGCTGTTATGAGCACATCATGTCTGTAGATGTTACCTGTCGTTTTGTGGCTCCAGTGCTTAGTATTTCCTCCAAGCACCTGACCTTCTACATAGAGAAGGTTAGTGAAAGAATCATGATTTGTACTTTCTGTACCTCTGCACACTACTGGTATGGTGCTGTAATACTCCTGTTGCCTTTGGATGTCTTAAAGGTTCCAGGGAAGAGTTTAATGGCTCTATATGAGAAGCTGGTCTTGAAGAATGTGTCAGCACTGTCTCTTTCCATGGAGCTCTCTCTTGTAGAGCCATTCTCTCTGTGTGAGATCCCAGGAGCCAATAGCTCCACTACCACCAAGGTAATATACTGGATTATAGTGGACTATAATTTGAATAATGTTTTTTTATATATATGTTTAATTTAATCTGTGAATATCACACTAAACCTCAAAAAGTACTGCCCTGGAATCCTATTCAAATTTACTGCAGAATTATTCCCAGGAGGAAGAAATCTTCTGTCGCTGACCTGTGCGGCACAGTTTTGCTTAGATTTACTTTACTTGTTGATGTTTAAGATTTCTTTATCTATTGAAGTGGTTTTGCTTTTTATTGAACTTTCTGATCTTGATTGATCTTAAGAACACAGCAGTCTTTTGTGAAGAGTATGAATTTCCTAGTTCGATCTGTAGTATAGGGTACACCATTGGTTATTTTTGGATCACAGATTGTGACTTTAAAAAACAGCTATACTAAAAGAGATTTCACAGTGTTAAATAATGGATGCATGTTACCAGTGTTTTATAACTTAAGTAAGTAGATGCCAGGTAAAGGTAAAGGTAGTGGGTTAAGAAGCATTGCCATCTGAAACTGGCACGTACTTTATAAAGTAAAGAAAAAATTTATGATTAAGTGCTTAAGTAAATGTACTTACTGTAGTTGTGTTACTGTTGTAAATGAAAGAACAATGCATTCAAGCACAACATTTGGAAAAGAATTAGAATCTATAGGGATAAAAACATGACCATAAACTGCAAGCTAGACTATGCAGTGAAAACACTTGTACATGTAAATGTACATGTACTGTATGTGTTTGTGAATATACCTCTTTCCTGTCTCTGTCGTATGTCATCTGAATTTCCTTTACATTTCCTTCCCAGGTTTCCACATTTGAAGTACTTTTGTATTGCATGCTTGTAACTTGATTTGCTCCTGAGTGACAACTACTGCAATCTAGGATCAACCTTAGCCCTGTTTATGTATGGAGTGATAGCTAACCAAATGGGAACATCATTTTTCAAAAAGGGTCTGATAAAAATGTTGAGATGGCAACTGGATAAATGATAATATTACTAATTTATTTCCAACAAACACTGTTATATTCAGATTGTGATCCCAAATATTATATTTTGTAACTACTCTATTTCTTTTTCCCAGTCCATGGTTTTAGGTGATGGGAAGCAGGTGGAGTTGTGGGTATGCTTTAATCCTGCTTACATTCAGGACCGAGTGTCACGGGTTGTGAATGAGGTAACTGTGATGTTACTTGTGAATTGTTACCTGTGAAGTTAACTGTGAATTTAAAAAGAAAATCTTATGTAATGTTTTGCATTTTCATCAGGAGCCATGGAGTGGAATGTATATACAATAGTGCTGAATTGTGCACAAGATAATAATAGGAATACAGACAAAAATAATGCTAATAATTTCTCTTTTCTCTATTTAGCTTTTCTCTTTGGACATTTCATGACTTAAAGCCTCTAAATATGATGAATGATGAATGAAATATTACATTTCACTAAGGCTATAACCGTAGTGATTACAGTAGCAGTAGCAGTAGTATTGCTTCATTTAAAGGGTTAGAAGCTAGAAAAGACACTGACAACAAGTACAAAAACCAATCCATTTTTCAGTTGTTACAATATTTACATCAACCATTTTGGATACATGGATTTCATTCCTTGACATTTTTACCAGTTCCTTGAGGTACGCTATCAGGGACACCCACAGCAAGATATGGTGGAGTTGCATGCTGAAGTCCACTTCCCCAACCTCCACTTCTCCTCAACTACTGTGGATTTTGGCTGTGTTCTCAACTGCACAGAGAACCGTAAAGTAATCACAATCACCAACTGCTCCTCGCTACATGTGTCCTACTACTGGACTTTCCTGGAGGACCAGAAACACTCTTCCATCAGGTGTGTTTTAAATGGCCTGAATGGCTTTTTTGTCCTTTTTTTTTTTTGGCTTCATTTTGTTAAATAAATAATAGCACAGTGTTTTTGTTGCTGGGAAATAAAACTGAAAGTTTGGTACAGGCAACAAATATATTATACACTACTATTTAGTTAGTAACACTGAAAATCATCTCAGAAAAATGAAGATTCAAGCGAAATGACAAATCACAGATTTTGTATTTTATAGCATTTTAGAAAAAGTCAAACTTTTTCTGGAAATGAGTGTGTATTATTTTAGTGCTACATGTAATATCTTCTTAAAGGAGTTATCAAAAAGCCAGTAGTAATCTATCTGGACAATATAATGTTATTCCTGCTAATTACATTACATTATGAAGCTTTTATGAAAGCTACATGGGTATTTATTAACTGAAGATTAGGTGAAGAATAATTAAGCGGGTAAAAAACATGGCATTCAATTTTTTAACTTCCAAATTAAGATAGTGATATTTTGCACCACAATATTCAAGAATATATCTTTTGATAAGTGTTGTCATAAATGTTTCATGTGCTATGTTTTGTTTTTGTTATGAAGTACAATAAAAACAGCAGAAGATCTAAAGCAAGATCCTGACTAGACAAGCTTCAGGGACAGGAACAAAACTGATCTTAGCCATTAGTTATGTAGCTATACACTGAACTCTCTGAATTCAAAGCCAAATCTATTTTAAATTCTCCAGGGAAGACAAATCTACCGATTCTGTACTTTACACACGTTAAGAGTGTACATCTCTTAAGCCTTTGCTTTGACTCCTCTTCCTTGAAATGGACTGTGAATACTATAGTAGTTTGCTTGACCATGGCCTCAAACCAACTACCTGCCAAAGCTCTACAAGATTTATCACCCTCTTCTATATTTTTCCCTTCCTCCTCTTTCATTTACCGGTATTTTTCTTTTTTTCTTCTTTCATTGTCCTCATCTTAGGGTTTAACATAGCCTTATCTTTTTTCCCTTCATCTTCTGTTGCTTCGTTCTTCTGCCTGCACTTTTGTTCTATACCTAATCCTTATCAACTTTCTCTTTTCCTTTCTTTTCTTCTCTTTGCCTCTCCTTAGATTGTGACCTATCTTAACTGTCTCTCTCAAAGGCCATCTTACTAATTAAGTCTTCCTTACTTACAAAACCTGCACTATCTAGCCATGTTAAGCTAATTACATGCCTATCAGTAATTACACTGCAGCCCTTGGAGAGGAGGAATTTAAACTTTTCACTCAATTTGTCCCACTGATAGAGATGGTACAGTGCATTCAAATACTCTCCATTTATCAGCAAGTAGTGTAGAGAGCATATGCTCATTCCACCTTTATTATTTACACTGTACAGTAACCACTTGTATACAATTATAAAATAGCTAACTTGTTTTATGTATTTATTTATCTAATATCAACTGCACAAACCATTTAAATGCTTGCATACCAAGATGCATCAGTAGGAGGGAAACATGGCTAAGATCCCAGAGGATTAATTTATGTTGAGAGGAGCACCTTTAATTCATTTGGCAAAAGGACAAGGCATATGGCAGAACTGCAGAGAATAAGCACTGGTCAACAAAATGCTGTTCAGCATCCAATCAGACACTAAATTAGAACAGCTGTAACTTATGTGCATAAAATAAAGACAAACCAAAATGTGTGACATGGTGTGTGCCATAATGTACACATACTGCCATCTTGATTTTAAAGATTAACGCCATTGACAATGATTGGATTTAAACTTTCTCATTTGGAGTCATATGCGCTACTTTGGTGCCATGAGTTCAGTTCTTGTTGCACTGACACAGTCAAGATTATTAGGTGAGCGTTTGCTTTAAACAGCAGTAATACAATTGAAATACTTACCAATGGCAGTTCAATGTATCAAACGCTGGGTGAACATTCCTGTGAAAGCCCAACATTCATGGTTTAATATAAATAATTAGTGAGCCCCGCAGTGCACTGGTTTGACTGGAAGTTTCATTAGTCCACTCATCATCCCCACTTATTTAGCTCTATTTATAATGTTTATGCATAAATTGGACCCAAGAGCAAACACAGAAGCAGAGCGATCTAGTGAATGAAAGATTTAAGAACAAAAACAATTAGAGACCTTCTTCTCGAGGACATGAATCAAAGGTCACTTTGAGAGTTTTTAACAAAAGTTCAAAACTAAGAACTTGGCAGCTCAAGCAGTTGTTTCACAGAGAGACAGGAGTGCAGAAGCACCATTGAGAATGTTGACAGTCTGAAAGAGAGGAGTGATGAGTGGGCTTTTGTTTTGAGAGAGGTATGAGTAGTGGTGAGTGGTGCCAAGCAGAAAACAGAGCATGCAATGAAAGGGGAAACAAAAAAAGAGGACAACATAAAATGAATGGCAGGAAAAGCTACGCCATCCTTGTAAATCCATTGTTACATTGTTTAAGTATTATTACACAACAGTTAGTTCTGACTAAGCAGTTTGATTGAGCAAGAGGCAGTACATCAATATATACAGTAGATGTATCACTATGCTTTCGGTCACTAGATTTACAGCTACATTGTAAGAAACTATACTAAAAATATGAAGGTTTTTTTCAGTAATAACATTGAGTTACATTATGAATGGTCGTCGGGGGGGCACACACACACACACACACACGCACACACACGCACACACACGCACACACACACACACAGTCACTTGTCTGCCCCAGTGTTTACAGCCTCAGACTCCACCTTCCCCATCACTCCTTTTTTCTGACAGTCTGCTGCAAGTGAGATGTAGTTTGACAGTCTTTGATGTGTAGCTTTTTAGTGAGGCCGAACATAGTGTATGAAAACACAGCCACACCTAGAGCGTGCATGATGGGAAGAGTGGATAGAAGAGAGAGAGATAGATATGAGAATGTCAAAGTAGGCTATTTCTGTTTTGAGCTGAGCTCTTGCAGAGTCATCATCTGCTGTCTCACCATCTGTTCCTTTGTCCGCACCAGTGGCTTTTAAAGTCTTTCTTAGAGGACCTACATTTTAAAAACCCTGCTTTTTCCACAAGGGAGAAAATGTTTTTTATGGGCACTTACAAGCTCTTACCCACCAAATATGCACCCTCTTTTTATAACATTTAACTACAGTATTTGTTCTGCCTTACATCCTACATTGCTGCATCTACTAATTAGTGATTCCCAAGGCCAAACATCAGGTGTGCTTGTCCCTTAAAAATGGCATTCATCACATACCGACCAAACAACACTGCCCCCTGCTGGCTGCACCATTTACTCAGCTGACTTGCCAGTATTGTAGCGTTCTTAGTCACTCTGACAAATATGTGTGTGCATTGACATACTGGCTTCAATGTATGCATACCCTAAATCTCTTACACATGCACACACAAACACATGCACACTATGGCAATAGCATACCCAGTGTATAATACAGAACTTGTCCATTGAGATGGCTTCACTAACTAAATCTCTTTCATTCTCTTCCATGTTTATTCAGCACTTCAGTGCAATCTATCCTGTCCTGTTTCTTCCTGCTAGCCTATTAAAATTCCTCTTAATTATAGACCACTGTGTAATTAACTTGATGGATGCAACCAGTCTGATCCCACAGGGAAGAGGAGAGTAGAACAGAGAGAAAATGAGAGGCAGAGTTCTTTACAGTTTGGGTGCTGAAGATTTTCTTCTGCACTTGGGTATTACAATATGTGTTAATGATATATTGGATATGCAATAGATAATTATAGAAGTTACTCTTGGTTGCATTTTCTGTAGATACCGTACCTCATGGAGATTTCCCATTAAGGTGTAGGGATATGATTTACTGTATATGTTTCTCATGTTCCATCTTGAGTTGCACATCTGTTAATGTAGTTTTATTTTGGAAATGAGTGGAAAATATATATGTAACATCAAGCATGTTTTATTATCTTTTCACTTCATAGGGTGACAGAGACACCAGAGGAAGAGGAGGAACAGAGAAATCCAGAAAATAACACTGAAGAAATGAGAGTTTCCACTAGAGGGCCTTCTGCCTTCTCAGTTCATCTCAGCACCAGACCAGGCCCCAAACGTGTAAAAGAGGTATGCAAATACTCACACATAAACAAGTCTGGATTTTCCTAACATTTCCAGCTCGTCGGGAGATAGAGAGAGACAGCAGCTAATGGGCAGTAAAGCCCTGTCTGTGTGCTGCAATACTGTTGTTGTGAAGGAAGATGCACATGCACATGCCACATTCATTGACATATGCATCTGCATTACAGATCTGGCTGTGGAGATTTCTCTC
The DNA here is from genome assembly GCA_900302695.1 of Helostoma temminkii. NCBI lineage: Eukaryota > Metazoa > Chordata > Actinopteri > Anabantiformes > Helostomatidae > Helostoma > Helostoma temminkii. The sequence goes on along the minus strand of OMLM01020466.1, from coordinate 66,202 downwards.
TTAGCTTAGCTTTCGGTTGGGGGGGGCAAGCTGGAGCAGGGCAGATTGATGTTAAATCCACTCTTACAGACTCTGAATGAGAAGTAACTTGGAATATTAAAGCTTAAAGGTAAAGGTGAAAATTCTGGGAAAAACTATCTGTGCTGTTTTGCCAAGATTTTGATAAGAGAAGATGAACAGCTTACTCTTATCTGTTCATTTAACATGAAGAAATATACAGGCTATACTTTCTTTAGTTTAACTTGTTGTAAAGATTGGAAGCAGCAACTTGCACAGCTCTGTCCTTAATAAAAAAGGTCTGCATTATATAAACATAACATTACATACTGTTTGTTTATTTTGTGCAAAACCTGAGTAGTTAAACGCAGGTTAAACTCAGGTCTCTTAAACTCTGTTAAACTCTCAAGTCTCTTGAACTCTGCTGGAGATTTTGATCTTTGAATGTACAGATAAGATCAACCTTCTCCTCAAACTCATGTCCATTATGTGTAAAAATATTTGTTTAACTATAAAGGGAGTATCACAGAATCACTTTGGAAAGATATGAAAGAAGATAATTAATCCAGTGAATTGTAATGTTTTATATGCGTGTAGGTATTTGATGTCTTGCCGATGTATGGTCATCTGCAACCTGAGGACCAGCAGGTAGTCACATTGCTTTTCTACGGCCATGAAGACATCAGCAGAGAGGTGGTGGCTCAGTGTCATGTAGAGGATGGGCCTACATATGAAATCAAACTCAGAGGAGAAGCATCAACAATCAACTACATCCTTAACTCTACCCACGTTGATTTTGGTCTGCAGGTATGTATTTGCTTCCTTATTTGCCTCCTTTTGGTCCTGCTATCTTTAACCAATTCTGTCACACTGGGGAGGGCAATGCTGAGGAACAAACTGTAGGATAAGTGCTTATACTGTAGGTTGTATAGACACACACTAGTGGCATGGAGAGTGGTATGAAATGTTTTTTTACCTACTTTTTCACACTAAAAATACTGATGTGAGGAATCACATTAACTCTGTGTGTCACTTCCTTGTTATTCACAGTTTGGTCTTTTGCACTTCCACTCCCTCTTTAGGAATGCAAGGCACCCGGACGACTTATCATTGATATTCAAAACAAGGACGCATTGATTTCTGATTTAGTTGAAATGAACGATTCAGCAGATCCTTTCTCTGACCTTCCTGTCTGTTCAGCACTATTCTTCCTCTTGCTTTTTTCTCTCTCTCTCTCTCTCTCTCTCTCTCTCTCTCTCTCTCTTTTGCTCTGTGTGTGTGTGTGTCTCTCTCTCATTGTTTTCTTGTATACAAAGATTTCAGTTGTTTGTATTAGTTAGGAAGTCCCAAAACAATCTCTTTGTGTGTTCAAGTAGAAAACTGTCCCAGATTTTGAGCATTTTGTATCACCTCTCTCTCTCTTTTAATGGGCAATTAGCATTTCCTCTGGGCTTATGTCACCTTAACAATTATTTTTTGATAACGTAAGGTGTAACATCGTTCATTTAAAAAAAAAAAAAACCTCCTAAAAGCACTAGGTGGAGTATTCCCCCCC